>JALPQI010005204.1:0-80875 GCA_025490895.1 Thaumatotibia leucotreta | reverse complement strand
GATGCACTTTCGTCAACTTGAAACTTAGTCCATATTTAATTGCCCTGAAAATGTAACATAGAAAATTGGGGTTCAGATATGTTTTCACTATGTGCTAGGTACTTAAATCAATATCATTAAGTTTAATTACAGTATCTAAAGAGAAGAAAGATAGGTACCTAAAATTCGTTTAAATTACAGTTCCAGACTTTCAAGATTCATTTATATACTTATACTTAAGCACTTGAAATCAGATAAGAGAATAGGAACGCAATTCAACTCGTATTCTGCGTCTGGTCGTCTTGAGAGGCTATAACCTAAGCAATAACATTTAATGTTATATAGTCGCGTATTAAATTTATATGGAAATCTCTACGTGACCTAATTTCATGGCTCCTGTTTGGGTACAATATGTACAAGTATATAATATTGTCTAATATTATAGACATGGTAGATAAATGAGGCGTTATACCTCATCAGCCTATGGAGTCCATTGCTGGACAACGGCCTCACCCTAGCATATGCGTATAAACGCATTAGAAGGTCTGATAGGTACCTATAATCGCCACAATAATGGGCAAGCGGGTTGGCTATCTCAGTAGTGTCTACAACGATGATGCTGCTGCCCATCATCAATCTTCGATAAATAAAATTTCATAACACTTCAATCCTTCAGCCGACTCTTACGACACCCGCGGGAAGAGTTGGGGAGGTGACAAATGTATTCATTCTTGCTGCCGTCACCAGTGGCCTATTTCATTATAATTACAATTGTGACAATTGTAAAATATTACTGTTACTGACGTCACAGGCCTCCGTAGGCTACGGCTACCGCTTACTGTCAGACGGTCCATATGGTTGTTTGCCACCAACATAAAATTATTACTAATAACGTTATTATATCGTTAATAAACTACTTTTTATTTTTCGAAACCCGTGACAATTGTCGCAAGGTTTAGTACAATTTTCATCAATTCTTGACATAAGGTTCGGCTTATGTCGGAATTTCGCTACAATTGTCGTGATTTTTGTGACAATTGTAATTTTGCTTCGCATAAAAGTAGCTATTAACTGCTGATTTATTAAAGTTCCTGCACTAATTTTTATGTTGGTGGCAAACAAACGCACGGCCCTTCCGATGGTAAGCGGTAACTGTAGCCTATAGACGCTCCCTATCGGAGAAACTGTAGATTTACAATTGTAGGACTTGTCAATGTTGTGAAATTGGGGCCAGACGGCAATACGGTGTCAATAAACTATTTTCTACGGTTGTCATTATCAGTGTCATGACAGAGACAAAGATCCGTTGATGGTGCCGACTGACAGATTGGCTCGCATTGCTCGTCGTCGCACTCCTAAATGGGAAACGTGACCGGCGCGCGACGTTTAATCTAAATATAGCGCAAAGAGCTGCATCTAAATGACGTCATCAATTGTAAACGCATAGAAAATAATGGGGAAACTGTTTTAGGGAGAATTTTAAGCGTTTTTCCTCGTCAATACTGTTTTGGAGCCTGATCAGATAGATCGTATTGAACTTTTCTTTTGGAATTAACATGAGAGACAGGAAAAATCCTTGTTCCTTAGGCTGACGAACTCAAGATTTTATCTGAAATTGCCTATTTAATTTTCGCGACTTAGTGCTCAATTCTAGGGCAAATGATAAGCATGAAGTCCTTTATTATATTTTACAATGAAATGTGTAGAAATGAATTTTCATAGTACTATTCTTTAATGCCTGGAGGGTATTTCTGAGATTGTCTTTTTTTCCTCGAATCATGCTACATACATGTAAAATATTGTATGATATCCGTGTTGCAATGTAGGCTTTTTTAACTCATGTCGGTTTAAACCACGAACCGACTCTCGTTCAAAAAACCTCACATTCAACACTCGTATCATAAATAACTATTGTCATTTGTAATGACAACCTCGTAGAGGTTTCCGATAAGTCTTACCACGAATCTCGACCCTTTAACCGTCATAGCGCAAGAACTGAATCGCCACACATCACCAAGGGACCATAACCGTATAGGAAATTAGGCACTATCACTCGCACCACTGACGCATCGGTTATGATGACCACCGCACGTGTTCTGCGACCCTGGTACTCGCGACGCGAGCTCCCGGCAGGGCGGCCCGCGGTACACTGAAGGCTCCCGGGCGCCGCGCCCCGCGCACCCCTCTGCCCAAACTCTCAATTATTTTATTGGGAAAGCTAATGAGACGTGAGCCATCCTGTGCTATCCCCATGGTTACGGAATAAAACACCGATTCATGTGGATTTGGCTCGGTTCGTTAGCGGTTGTTTACGGCTACATTACGATAAACAGCGCTCATTTGGCTGTTCAGGTAAGCGTGATAGCCGAATCATTAGTTCGTAGCTACCCGTAGCGGGTCTACGGCGTAGCTCTTCGTAGCACAGTGTGAATAAGTTCTTATTGCACTATATTGCGAACATGCGCTTCCATTTTTGAACATCCAATAAAATTTCGCTCCGTAATTCCTCCTAAAATATTCAACAACTTTTAATGCATCATTTTAAAATTTATAAAAGATTATTTGTGTATCGAAATCTAAAGTGTATTAAAGCATATTTTATATTTAAAAAACTAGTCTTAAATAACAGATTAACCTTTGCAGTTTGACACGTTTATAAACAAATAAGTATCTTGAGATATCTTACACAAATCGACCTAAATAGTTCCACGGTAAGCTCAATTAAAGCTTGTGACGTGGGCAAATCTATATGAAATTTTTGAACCTAAACTTCATTGAAGAACATAGATTTGTCTCAAGCAGACAAATTACTATCCTCTAAGTTATTTGATCGTTGTGTAATATAATAACATACAATCCAATTTTGCGTATGAACGCATTACTTATTACATTCGCATACCATAGATAAACTATATCGATAAAATCAGATGACGTCTTTAAGGAGACACAGTCATGATATCAAATAAAGTCATAAAAATATCGAAAGAACTTTCGCCTCCTAAGTGCTAAAAGAACTTAGAAACTTACTTTGAAAATTGGAATCGACAGAAAAGCAGACTGAACTCCATTATCAAAATTGTGCAAAATGTGACTCGGCTGTCAGTACCGCCGTACAATAAAAACTTTTATCAGTTTTCGGTGAATTTTATAAAATCCAGCTTTTTATTTGCTCATGCCGATGTTACGCATTGTACAAATAGATAAAATTGTATTCTGGCATGTTAGGAAGGTGTGAAATAATGAAAAACACGAAGTTAAAAGGGATTTATAACGAAATCAGCTTTGTTAGTCAGTGTTTTATGCTTTTGGGTTAAAAATATATTCACTTTTTTTAAACTCGATATGCTGAGTAGCAGATATGCTCTGTGTAAATACGTTATGCGAATTTCACGTATCGTTATACAGTATATTCAAAAGTAAAATACAAAGATCCGTTTAGATTGTGTAAGATACGTAATGACTATGTCTGTAATGTGATATGCAATAAATACTAAAAAGGTACTAAATATGAATAAATCACTACATAAATACACAATAAAAGCTATACCTGTAGCAGAGAGATAAAATATACCTCATCATCATTTCATCATTTCAGCCAAAAGACGTCCACTGCTGGACATAGGCCTCCCCCAATGATCGCCAATATGACCGGTTCTGCGCTGCTTGCCTCCAGCGGGTTCCCGCGACCTTGACCAGGTCGTCGGACCATCTTGTGGGAGGTCTGCCCACACTGCGTCTTCCGGTACGTGGTCGCCAGTCCAGCAGTTTCGGGCCCCATCGGCCATCTGATCTTCTGGCGATGTGCCCAGCCCACTGCCACTTGAGTCTGGCAATTCTGCGAGCAATGTCGGTTACTTTGGTCCTCTTGCGGATCTCCTCGTTTTTGATTCGATCACGCAAGGAAACTCCGAGCATTGCTCTCTCCATTGCCCTTTGAGTGACTTTGAGCTTTTTGATCAGGCCTATAGTGAGCGCCCACGTCTCCGTACCGTAAGTCATCACTGGCAACACACACTGGTCAAAGACTTTTGACTTAAGACTTACTCCTGGACGGGACGGCACACTGCACGTAAAACCGATGGCCGTTAGGCCGGAAAGTTCCTCGAGTGGCGGCCACGTAACTTCATTGTGGCAATCTGTGGGGGAGGCCTAAGTTCAGCAGTGGACGTCTTCTGATATGGCTGATATGATGATGATGATATTGTAATGTACAGTGGGGTTCAAAACTGCAAGGACAGTTTATGAATGAATTCATTCATAAATTGTCCATGCAATTCTGAACGCCACTGTACATTACAGGCAGCTTTTATACAATTTAAGTTACTAAACACCACCACTATGGTCATTTGCAACTATGTTCCACAATTTCAATTCAACTCCTAAATAATCATTAATTCATTAGTCCTAATCTTCGTCTTGGCTATGGCCATTTTTTTTTAAATTATTTGTGAGAAGTATACCAATGAAATAGCACGACTAATATAACAATTACACCTAATAGAAAATATTCGATTAGGTTTTTGCCCATTATTGGTAGCGTTAGGACTATAGTTAGGTGGTTTTACTCAAAACAATCCCAACTCTTCGCGTATTAACTAACTACTAGTACGCCCGTGACATAATATCGATACATCATTTCCTCTTCGATTGGCGCTACCGATTACCGGCTGTCAGCGCTAACCCCCGGAGAGTCCACAACTGGTAATGAGCAGTGGCTCTCAGCCCACAAGTCCCACGGGACTAATCAGTCCTCAAATCATGATAGTTAGTCGAGGTTTACTTACTAGGCTTACTAATTGCCAATATATTGATTTAAACCAAACCTACGTCTAGTTGGTAGTGACCTACGAAGCTGGACAGGGACCGGATACCGGTTTTTTCTCCATACAAAATAACGGTTCTGATTTCGTTCTTTTTCGTTCTTCGGTTTATAATTTCTTTCTTAGTGGAGTAATTCAAAAATACGATTTTGTTAATTACATAAAATATTGAATATTACATAAAGAGTGTAAAACATTTAAAAATATTGAGCTTTTTCGAGCTTTTTCACAAAACCGGTTCCGATCTCTGGCTGGAGGTTCCGAATGTATTTATTGTTACAGATATTTGTTCTTTGGTCGTGGTGGTCAAGTATTTAAGTATCTATATGTGTCATGCAGCGTTCGCGAAAACGGACGTGTCTCCGGTGGACATTGAGAAAGATAGCGGTTCTTGGACATACAAATTAGGTTTTGACCACATAATTCTTAAGAACCAGAAGCCACCTATCGCATTGTATTCGTTCGCAAGAAAGTTAGGGTTGTAAAGCCCATAATTCATATGTCCACAGGAAAGATTTTCTATTTAATTTCTACCGGTCTCTGTATTGGCCTACACAGCCAAACGCTGTCACCCCTCCTAACACTGCTTGTATGGTCTGATATAATAGACTTTCAAGGCCAAATGATGATCTCACTCAAGGTGAAACAACAACACCCAGTGATCTTTATCACGAATCTTAGAGCGAAGTTGTGCGGTCTTGCTGCGGACTCTTAAGGAAACTTAAAATCTAGTACTTACACAGGTTGCCCGATAGTCGACCAATTGTAACCCTAGACAACTCAGGAACTATGTAGAAATTACGTTATAAATCAGGTGATAAGAAATCTCTCAATAGTTGTCATTATGACAAGGTCCTAGAGGGGCATAGGGTTGCAATTGGTTGAGCCTACATTGATTTGTTTTCGGTGATGCTTACTGAAAGGCAGTGCTAGTAATAAAGGTAGTTACCTGAAACAAACATAAATCACTATTATTCAGAATATTCTTGTGTATATTTGTATGTAAATGTAGTTAAGCTTAATAATTATAATACAATATTATTATAATAATTTTGTTCCATATGTTCTTTTCGATATAAAATCAATCGATCTAGTTATGCAATAAAGAATTTAGCTTTCGCGTAGAAGTTACTTGTAATATATCGCCGCCCCAATATAACAAAGTTAAATGTTGCACTATTGTCAATTGAAATGTCGTTATTTTGCAAGAACATTGAAATTTTTTTTTTTTTACATTGTTTTGATGATATTCTAACGTTTTGAACAGCAAACGACCTGTATTTTGCAATTAAGGTATAAATGTATGGCCGCATTTCTATGGGAGCGGAATCGCTGTGAGACGCCTTCACTTTACACAGACTATATAAACAGCAGTGTTATTCACTAAGGAAACCGCCTTGCTGTCAGCGCTGTGTCAGCGCCGCGGCAGCGTCGAGCCTAAAAATGGTATTCACTAATGTACTTTAAACGACACTAGTGCTCGTCGACGAATGCGGCGTGAGCAGGAACTACACTGCGTCGAGAGTTTGACGTTCAATGTACGAACTTCGTATTCTCTAACTAAAAACAGCGACGAACTGGCTCACAACCTAGCTTACAGCCTCGATTCCACATGTCAAATCAAACAGCTAGAATTTTAGACATGGCTGTCACGACGTCGAGCTCGTTGATGAACGCAGCGTCGAATGTGTGAATAAGAGAATAGCATAGCTGGAAGTGCTACTAACCCGAATATCCCGTATCTACCCAATCCAGTGATTGAGAGCAACATTGTCAGCAATATCAGTCATGTGTCACGGGGAAGTTCGGGCACGATGGCTGATGGATCGAAATTAGATTGTATCACCTATGAGCTATGTATGAAGGCCTGGAGGCCTACCTCATCTCTGTAAATAAATATCTGGGGACATCTTACACAAATCAACCTAGTCCCACGGTAAGCTCAATTAAGGCTTGTGATGTGGGTAGAGTACTAGGCGACGATATATATCACTACATAGTATAAAATAAAGTCACTTTTTCTGTGCCTATGTCCCTTTGTACGCTTAAATCTTTAAAAGTACGCAACGGATTTTGATGAGATATTTTTAATAGGTAGAGTAATTCAAGAGGAAGGTTTTTATGTAGGTATAGTGCCCGTGCGCAGCCGGGGCGGGTCGCTAGTAATAGATAAGATACATACACCCGCAGGAGGAGTTGGGGTGGTGACAAATGTATTCTTGCCAATCCGCTTGCCCAGCGTGGCGATTATGGGTATTTACCTCCTAATACGCATAATTAATAGGAGAGGCCTCCGTCCAGCAGTGGACTATCATAGGCCGATGATGATGATGATGATATATATACTTAAATACATAGACAGCCATGACCAAGGAACAAATATTTGTGGTAAATAAATACACAAAGAATGCCCTCGCAGGTATTCGAACCCGGAACCTCCAGCTTCGTAGGCAGGGTCACTACCAACTGGGCTACGGAGGCTGACATAAGTTGTCGTCGGGAAATATTCCGGCACCCACGGTCTCCTTGTGGCGGTCCCGGGAGGGTCCGCTAACATACATTGCATAAATTGTTGGTTTTAAGAGCTTTTTCACTTTTAAGCTTAAAATTTAAAGTTCTTAATTTTAATTACGTTTGTAACAACAATAAAGCAGTAAATTTAAATAAAAACGTCGTACGTCCAAAACTTCGGAGAGCCATCTGTATTAAAAACGTCGTACGAGACACGTGCAAAAAGGAAATTCGTAACTCGTGTCGGATTTCTATATATACTACTTTAACGTCATGCTAATTGGGTGTCCCTAAAAATTACAATGCCAAGGAAAACGCCCGTCTCAGTGAATCCTGCTATTCCTGCATGAACATATAATTTTATTGTTTATTATTGATAAGTCTATTTTTAAACGAGTCACTAAGAATTACAGTCACGACGCCAGAATAACCGCTCCCGGAGTGTATTACAATCAGAGTAATGAAAATGTAGTTGCATTGCACGATCCAACAATACCACCGCCCAGTGTCCATCGGTGGTCTTTGTGTCTTTTGTAACAAGGTCTACCTATGTACGGTTCACAGTATTGGTGTTACTGCATATTGGTTCAGGGCATTCAAACTGCCGTGTGGTGACGGCAATAAGAATACATTTGTCTCCACCCCAATTCCTCCTGCGGGTGTCGTAAGAGTCGACTAAGGGATTGAAGTGTCACTGACCATTATTTGATAAAAGATTGATGATGGGCAGCAGCGTCATCATAGTGGACACATTACTGCGATCGCTAATCCGCTTGCCCAGCGTGGCGATTATGGGTATTTTCCTCCTAATGCGTTAATCTTGGCTAGGCATCCTGGTCTCTTTCTACCAATCCGTGCTTTGTGAGATGAATCAATATTGTACTTGATGATGTACGAAATTTCATTTGATAATCACGAGTGCTTTACGGTGAAAGAAAACATCGTGAGGAAACCTCCATACACCTGCGAAGAAATTCAAGGGTGTATGTTAAGTTTACAACATGTATTGGACCAGCTTTGGAACCACGCGAAATAGGCACGTTTGATGTCGAGTTGCGAAATTGGTCTATACAATACAATACAAATACAATATTGTACGTGAAGATTTTAAATTACCGTAGAAAATAAATGTAGTGAATTCGTACACGTAAAAATAATTCCCAACAACGATTAATTTAAGTGTCATTTAGCTTGAAAACTGAAGTTTAGTTCATGTATTATATTCGTAAGTTCCATAAGCCGGTCCTCAGACATTTACCATAACTCAAAGGACTTTACAATTTCCAGTACGTGAATAATAAATAGGTAAGTGCGCATTACTGAGGCCGGAGTAATCCGTTTACTCAGTCGAGTTGCGAACTTTCAGCCAACTAGCTTAGGACGGCCCGACAGCCGTTGCGAAACTGAGTAATCCATATTTTGACGTTAACTATTATAAAAATGCTTCCGACAGACAGGAAAGGAAACATAAGGAGGAGGTTCTCAATTCGACTGATTTTTTTTGTTGTTGTATGTATGTATACCCGATATCTCCGAGAATTGTGAACAGATTTGATTTTTTTTTGTAATAGAACGTGTAGGTATAACCACGAGATGGTCCCGTTGGCATCAAGACCAAGAAATTGAGGGATTTCTTTAAATGTTATAGGTAGGTACCTACATGTATGGCGTTTTTGGTCATTTTAATTCATTTACAAGCATTTGTATTCAGAAAGTAGGATTTGATAATAGGAAACCAATGATGGAAACAAATCGGGATCTTGGAGAAATCGGTTGAAGTCGGTTTTTTTTATTTTTTTATTTCGTGATTATTTTTAATTATCCTCCCCATCTTTTTAGTAACATAAGTATTTTTATGTGATTTGTACACAGAATCGTGAGCTCTTTCGATCCTAATAGCAGAAAATATTTCTCCCAAAATTTACACACATTTTTCGAACTTTCCATACCGCTACAAAACGAAAAACAAAAGTACCTAAAAATAATGGCCTATAAAAATGACTACACGTTTTAGTATTTTTTATTTTAAATATACAGGATGTTTCAACCCCTGAAAACTTCAGACCTCCTAAAGAGTAGGTATAAAGTCATAATTAATAACATTACAGAACTAACTTTCGTCATAATATGTCAAGATCACGTAAGCATTAAGAAAGCAAACAACAATGCAAGCCTCTGTAGCCTAGTTGGTAGTGACCCTGCCTACGAAGCTGGAGGTTCCGGGTTCGAATCCCGGCGAGGGCATTCTTTGTGTATTTATTTATCACAAATGTTTGTTCCTTGGTCATGGCTGTTTATGTATCTAAGTATCTATACGTATCTATCTATTATATATATCGTCGCCTGGTACCCACAACACAAGCCTTAATTTAGCTTACCGTGGGACTAGGTTGATTTGTGTAAGATGTCCCAAGATATTTATTTATTTTATTTATGCATACGCTACAAAGATGATGAAATAAAAAAATATATTTCATTAAAATATCCGTGTTGAAAGAGGCGGAAAGATATAAGTAACTTGGCTTTTATCACTCAGGTGTAGCTAAATATACTCGTACTTAAATTGTTATCGATATAAAGTTATTAGAAGTAGATTATGAAAGGAATAATCATTATACTTTAATATCATATATTTCCAATATTCTTTATATTCAACATTCAGCTTCAAATTATACTCCAATTCTAACTTAAACAAGAAGCAAGGTACATTATAGCAATATACAAAGATGTCTACGTAAGTTTCTTGTAAGTGTTGCCAAAGTTTAATTGCTTCTCATTAAACAGTGATTTCCCAAAGCAACATACACTTGTCGATGCATTTTGCGAGTAGGTTAAGTCAATAAAAGAAGCATACACACATAGGAGAATCATGTAAACAGTCAATAACAGAAGCATATATGTACATACACAGATTAAGCCTTTTCTCTATCGGTATCGGTATTAAAATATTGTCGAACCGCGAACCGGGTATCGGTATTGTAAGGGAAAAACAATATTTATCGGTCTGCTATAGGTGGATTTAGACCAAGCGAGCGAATGCTCATTTTATCCTTATTATAATTAAGGTAGGAGACGTGTATCAATAAGTATCGAAATCTCGGAATTGCATTTGTAGTGGTGTTACTTAAAGTTAGGTCAGTTTTCGAGTACACCTAAGGTCAGTGTGGCTAAGTCCGGCATATTTTATTTTGAAGGAAAGTCCGTCATATGCGTCATATACTGTTCAATTAGCAGTGATCGGATTAGGTAGTGCCATTTCGGGTGAATGACCTTGAACATTATACTTAACATGGATAAGCCTCGCAATCCTGGGACTTATATTTATTTACAGAACATTTTTTGTTACGTCATAAATTGAAGAAACATGAAAAAATAAAAGTATATTGTAATTGTGAATACATCTTTTATTTGATGTTTTATAGCTGTTAACGAAATTAGCTATTGTGGAAAAATACCCTTAAAACCATGTTCGATAAGTAAAATTAGACTAATTTTTATCAATATCAAACTGAAAGTAAACAAGATAACTATAAAATTGTAAACTTTCGAATAAAAATTTTACTTTTCATTTTAAATGTCGGGCTTAGAAGTTATGTCCACACTAAGATAACGTACCGAAGTCCCGCGAAATGGCACTACCTAATCCGATCACTGTCAATTAGAGTCGGAAATCAGTTGGCAGACGGACTTACCTGATGACGGTCTTACCCGCATTGACCTTATAAATTTTAAGTAGTTAGATAGAGACGAAACGACAATTTTCTTTATTCAAACAGCAGTTGCTTATGATATAAATTATAGTATATCCAAACTGTAACCAAAACGTCTAAAACGTTAGACGATGTTCTAATCACATATGCAATCAAAGTGGAACACAATAGCGCACACTTTCATTTATTTCTCGGGGCAGTGGTTTAGGGTTAGAACCGGTAGCAGTTTTAATTTTATGTGTAACTTAGACCATTCAAAAGCGTTTGTTGCTAACCCAATTTGAATAAAGAATTTGACTTTGACTATGAGTGTATCTACAGTTACCAAAGTAACATGCAGCTTAAAATGTCAGAAAATGATAAATCCATATAACTGTGTGTGGCTGTGGTTAAATCCTTTTATTTATAGATACCCGTTTAATCTAACCCACTCATGTTTACCAAACTCCCCAACTAGGCCAGTGTACTAAACTCGAATACACGCTTGCTAAGTACTGATAGCAAAGTTAACCCCACGCTGTTGATTCTTAAAGGATAAACAAACGATGCCCTAAACAAGTTTTAATCCCCAAAAGTTTATGTATTTAGTTTAAAATCGACGACAAAGTGGGCATTTCTCCGAGCGTTTTAACCGCCGTGACTTCGGTGGGAACATTATTGTCAACTGCATCTCGTCGGGGATAGCCCAATACCGCGTAACTAACACATGCAGATAAAGATTAGATTCCATAGAAGTATGTTTGAAATAAGAATCTTATTGACATGTGATAGATACGCGTTATTGCACTATCCCCAACGTACCAATATATATATCCAAAAAAAATGAGATACCCTCGAAAAACGCGTAATAATGTTGCCACCGAAGTCACGGCGATTGGAACGCTCGGAGAAATGCCCTAGTACATAAAAGTAGCGTTACTAGAGCGCAAAATAGATAGATAAAATAGGCCGAAGATATATGAATACACGGTGATTTGATTTGATTTTTGAGGAGACAGCTACTCTTCGCGCCTTTTTAAATTTGTTCTTTTTTGTAGTGATAAGCTGGTTGGGCAAAGTATAAATGTCTTCCTTGCCGGTTGGTTGGAGGAAGCACGGTGTAGGGACTTATGTAAAGCATGGGGGGAGACACATCATCATCATCTATCTAGCGAAAAAATAAATACAAGTCTGCGAGTATTGCACATTCCTACTAGACTTTATTGTAATTTTATGACCTTATAGTTTGAGAGCCTAGTAAAACTGCATTGCTTGTGATTTTGTTATATTTATTTCTGTTATTTCACTCTTTTATACGGCATCATTGTCTAATGATATTGATTATCGTACTATGTATAAAGGAAAGGACACTTGGGAGTCAAAACTCTTTTGGCCAAAATGGGTCTTTCTGACAGCATAGACTACAGACAGAATGTGTGGCGAAGAAGAGGAGACAATGAAACACTTGATGTGCGAATGTCATGCCCTCACCAGACAAGGGATGAAAGACTTCGGAACCGGCTATCTGGAACCGAAGGAGGTCAAAACGCTACCGCTAGGGTCCATCCTCAAACATATTGAGTTGATAGAACAATCCCTGGGGTAGGCGAAACAGGGGGCAATTACACAAAAGATTCCAATGGGTCGAAGTGTATCCGTAAGGGCCCCACCAACAAGATAAAATAAGACTATGTATAAATTTTATTGTTTGTAAATTCTGAACTTCCAAAGTGTAACTATTGCTATCAAATAAACATTTCATTTCATTTTTGTACTCCTCCAAAATTAGGAAAAAACATCGAATACTTACTTAGAGCAAATACATTTTTCGATCATATTAAATATTGAAAAGCCATTTTGATATTCGTATGAATTCGAGACTGAATCAGAAATACGCGATCCGACATTCCTCATATGAGATTAAATATTAGCTAGGTGCCTTTGAGATTCCTAGAGCCTGCTTTTAACATTATGTATGTATCGAAATTCTGCGAAATGTATCTTAATAGAATTGGAGCCCTATTGGATATTTTCGTCGTAGGTACATTACCGTAGTACAATCAAGTACATAATACATAATAATTTATATGATAATAAGTTTCACTATTTTAATCTAATGTACATTTTGTGTACTTAATGCATGTTTCACTAAGAATTTTATGCTTTTCTTTCCCTTTATTAGTATTTCTGTAATTTATTTGATAATTTAAAATAATTGATGTACTGTACATTGACTATTGCATGGACTTTCCTTATTGGCAATAAAGACTTGAATTTGAATTAGAACTCCCATAGTATCTACACGAAAATTAGAAAGGAGAAGCTGCCTAATTTAGTCGTTTGTACGACAAACATAAATACAAACCCAATTGATGAGAAATAGGTTAACATAGTCCCTTCGTACGGCTATATCAGTATGTAAGACAGTACGGTCAGAGTACACATATAATAAGTAGTACAACTAAAATAATAAAACATCTAGACGATAGGGTAAATTGTCAATTACTAGCCGATTTTAAATACTGGCCACCTACATGTTTAAAATGATTTCTATTTATAAGATAACAAAGTTCATTATAGTAGAAGGTATATATTTAAGTAGAAACCTAGTTATTGGCCGCGTTTTAGTTACTAGCCACCTTATACTAGATGAGTTCTATTTATAGGTAGATAGAACTCATTTTAGTATGAGGAAAATGGCCAATTACTGGATTTGCCTACCAATCACTCGTTTAATTATTGGCCGCCTCTTATTGAAGTGAGTTCTATTTACATATAAATAGAATTCATTTTTGAATGGTGGCTAATAATTGAAGAGTGGCTAATAACTGGCAAATTACCCTATATTAAAATATTATCGAACCGGGTTACTTACGTATTTAAGTCGATGATTGCTCGACATGTTTCGACCCATTAGCACGCGTCGGGCCGAGGGTGCTCTGGACGAGGACCATCTTAATGGGTCGAAAAATGTCGAGCAATCATCGACTTAAATACGTGAGTACCCCGGTTTCCGAGTAATTTTAACACCTTCCCGGACACTCAACGCCTATAGACGTGATTCCATTGTTCTTTCTATTGTGTCTGGAGTAGTGTCCGTGAAGGTGTTAAATAAGTTTGAGTCTCACGTTAGTTATAAGTAGTAAATACAACTAAAATAATAAAATCGAGTAAAAACAAATGACAACGTATCTGAATTTAACTGCACTATTAATAATATTATGTACTATGGTAAAAGTGAAACGGAAATAATTGTAACTATTTTCTTACATTCTTCCTCTTTCCTATTCTGTTGGTAACAAAGTGGTAAAAGTAAAGTAAGTGTGGTCAACCGTCGCCTAAAAAAAAAGATTAAAGTGGGTATTTTTTTAGGTACAAAAAACCTTTATGGAGTGATTCTGTCCGTGACATTGTTTATGTTTAAATTGACCCTTTAAAACACGATTGTCATCAAGGGCTCGTGCATGGCTGGTGATGTTTGGTGAGTTTCTTGGCTACACCCCCCCCCCCCCCCCTAGCAGTCTCACGTGTATTTTTTTCAGTCAAGTTTTAACGTTCGCTCGCCGAAATTCACAATATTTCTTTCTTAGTTTGTTCATCGTAGAAAAATACACGTGAGATCTCCTTGTACCCCCCCCCTCCCCTACCGTGATCTTTCGTTATGTTTTCTTGGACCCCCTCCCCCCTCTATAGGACCTCGCGTGATTTATGCACAAGCCCCAAGAAACGGAAGCGTGATACGGAACCGTGATTTATATTGGAGGATGCATATGTGCATACTGGCAATCATAGTAATCTGTATTACGAAAGATGTTTGAATTTACCATAGTAACGGAATATTTATGTTTTTGTACACTCTGTCATGTCGCCTTGAACGAAATATACATTAGCCACGATAATTAGAGTTAGATGTTTTATAATTTTTATTGTGTTTTATGTTTTTAAGTGCTTTGTGTAGGTAATAGAATAATTTTTCTAGCTATCCTTTTTTATGCATGCTTTTAATTTGTTAGGCGATTCCAGTTTTTGTGTTTATACTTGTGTATAGTTGGGCACAAAAGTGTTATATTAAATTTATTTTATGTACTGAGTATACGCGTGTACAAAAGTGTTTTGGTGCATGTTCGTAATAGATTAAGAGGGCGTATTGGAGGATGCATAATGTGCATACTGGCAATCATAGTAATCTGTATTACGAAAGATGTTTGAATTTACCATAGTAATGGAATATTTATGTTTTTGTACACTCTGTCATGTCGCCTTGAACGAAATATACATTAGCCACGATAAACTAGATTATTATTGTACTATCGAGTTCCACTATTCTGCTGCAGTCCCTTATTTTTTCTAATAATTTATGCACAAGCCCCAAGTAATCATAAATGTAGTCGCGAACCGTGAACGTTGAGCCACTTGCCATTTGCAGTTAGCTTACTGGTCTTAAGCCCTACTGTGTCACGGCTCTGCCAGGTATCGGCAATCACTAACGTTACGTGGGCCGCATACCAATCCAGCCCAATGAAACCCTCACTCCTGAGGGCCTACCACGTCCATTCAAAGCGTAAATTTCGAGCTTCTGTCCCTGTCACACTTATTACACCTTCGTTAGAGTGATGAAGATAGATGTATGAATTTACGAGTTTCGAAGTTCGCGGTTGGCATGATTCTAGAACACGCATAATTGTTATCGTATTGCCAAGAAAGCTAGTACTACAGTTACTTTTTGCTGGAATTAGATTCCGCGGCCTACGCGTACGTGCTTGTATCGAGGGCATGGGATGCTGAATTTACAGATTATCCGAAATCAGGAACGTGATCGGCTCGGTAATGTTGTAGTAAGATATGAAATGATGCCGACGTTTCAATGATAGCTTCGAGATCATCTTATAAGATGTAAGATCCACTTCAATCGGGGTGGGGCCGCAGAGGGCTTTACTTCTGAAATGTATTGAAATATGGGCGTCTAGATATCAAAATAACTAGAAGCTAATTTTCAAAATTGTTAGTATAATAATTCGAATTATAATTATGTACATTCGCTATCATAAAACCATACTGTCATCCATATACTCATCGTGATCGTCAGTCGACAAAAGGTAGAAAGATGTAAAATTATACGTTTTATATTAATTAGGATAAACGACGCGACGATCCATTAGCATTTATTTTGTTTGTAGTGCTTATCTCAGAATCACCCTCTATCTGCGATGCAACAAAAATAGTACTTGTGGCCATTCGTAAACGGAGAAGGTAGGTGGTACACATAGCAACGTAAATTTTTCATACCTACCTATAATAACCAGATTTATACTTTGACCGGCGATCATGCCGTAATTGACCGCGTATTTTAGCTTTGATCCCGCTGGCATTACGAGTATGAACAGAAAGCTCGCCACAGCGGCTAATACACAAATAAGTATCAAAATAATTAATTAGAATATTGTTCATCAATTGGGAGGCACGAAAACCGGCGTCACCGCTGTCGAAGATACTTGATTACAATATTTTATCACCTACGAATGTACTACTTCGTCGTTCGTCTAAGCGGTTGCCGAATCAAAATAATATGAGGTTGCCGACGAGACAATCGACATTATTTTGCATGTGGTGAACGACCAAGTGTAATTAGCGCCATTTAGCGCATTATTACTCTATGCAGTAAGTACGAAACTAAAGCGTAGGTCAATGTATCCAGTACCAAGCAAACACAATTAACGAGGATATCATTTATTCGTACGGCGAGATTGCACTGCTAACAAACGTTATAGAGAAATTAAAATTTCACGTTCAACATTAAACAAGCATAGAGTTCATTACAACGGTATACAAAAGGTATCATTTATGCATATCTTTTCAAGCCGTCTAGTTTTGGTAGTTATGACTTGTATGTAACATAATAATAATAATAAAATTGCATAAGTCGCGAGTTGGTGCATCGGCTGTATAAGCCACTGCGCAGAAAGCGGTGTACACCTTTACACTCCTGAGCCGCCTACACACGTTGCCCCTGGCTGTCTCTTGTGACAGCATTTACAGGTGCCCATCTAGTCGGCGGCAAGCCACCGCCCGCCTCCGGACCTCCTTTCTATAGTTACATCTCTTATCCATCCAACCTTAATCACCATAACCCATTAGTCTTTTCCATATAATCTACAATAGCCTCTATGGCACACATAAAAGAGACACGGCGATACTCTCCCAGCTATCAGCTATCACCGCCGGGCGAGTATCGCCGTGTCTCTTTTTTTAAATGGGAGTGTGTATCTTTTGTTCGTGTTTATAGCCCATAGTTAATAGCTTAGTAGCTAAAACACAGCAAACTTTTCTAAAGGGGCTCTACGTGTTGGCTCTGTATCCCCGCGCAAGCCTATCAAAATACCGGGATGTATACGTATAGACCCGTGATGAAAGAGTGATAAAAAATGACAGCCGCCGTATTTGTGTAGGTATTTATTTACCCCAAATATTTTGTTCCTACATAAGAGTCTTATGTACATCGTCGCTTGGTACCCAGATCACAGGCCTTGATTGAGCATACCATGGAAGTCGATTTTTGTAAGATATATTTTTTTTATTATTACAAGTTCTTTATTTATTATTAAAATTCATGATGGGTAAATGAAACATGTTTGAATATTGTAGATAATCTTTTTTGAATATTCGACAAGTATACCAAGCCACTTGCCAATGTGTACATCCTATGTTGTGTAGTAGAAAAAACCTCAAGCGACAAGTTACTAAAAATATACCTATTCGAAAGATTCGAGATATTCTTAAGTCTTATCTCCACAAAATTGAAAAGGGCCCCAAGATATGTATTATCAAGAGAAGCTAGAGGTATAAGAAGTAAAACCCTTTTATACAAAAATAGGGAAAAAACATCTCGTGCAGTCAATAAAAAATGTGGTCTACCATTTTTCGACTTTACCGCTGAATAGAATCGTTAAGTGGCAGACCATATTTTTTAGTTGACTGTACGTGCTGACATTTTCAATTTTTGCCTACATCATCAACCGATATATCTATTTCAAGCACCAATTTAAGTAATGTTCGCAATTTTTTGTCCAATGAACCAGAAATCAGGCCACGTGGCCAAATTTAACATTAATATTATCTTTATGGACGTAAGCTTTAATGTCCTCAGTACGTTTTTTATGGTTTGTCATATTACCCACAAGGATATAAATGGATAAGTTTAAAGAAAACGAAATCGATTTGCGTTTTATAGAAAAACAGACGTGTTACATCACTCAGAATATTATTAATTTGTATCAACAAAGCGTTACGTGAACCCCTCAGCTTTTCACATAGATTACTAAATTGCCACTCCCACCGAGTGCGCCAATATCCGAGACAGGTTTTAAACCAAGTTCAAACAATCGGGTAACTACACAAGCTTCAAGACTACTTGATCAACAAAGCATGTATACACCCGCCTTACCCCTTTGGGATAAAGTCGAGAATGGCGATTGGCGCAGCCGTGCTCATAGGCTGGAAGATGTCAATATTAATATCGCCGGAGGTAAGCGACATAGTGGGTGCCGTAATAAAGAATAACAAGGCACGATGATAAAATAACACAGTCTCAGGAGGATTCCCGGAATTCCGGAGCTGAGCCGGATTTCGTTTATGTTAGCGGAACGTGTTTCGCGATGTTATTTAAAGTGGTTTAAGATAAACGTTGTGTATTTAGCGTTTCCGACATAGATACTCTTTGTTGTGCAAGATTGTTACCGGGAAAATGGAAATCAGAAGTCTTGATAGGATTCTTGACATAACAGTTAAGACCATCGACCTAGTAAAAGCCCATAATGGCTCATAAGTAGGGTTAGGATTTTGGTGGCATTTATGGAACAGAGAGCAGTGAAGTCGATGTTACAAATATTTTTTACTTGAATAAATTATTAACTTATAAATTAATTACGAAATAGTGTTTAATTCAAGCTGGATTTATCAATGACTTTAAAAACATAACATGAATTTTATTTTTGAGAATCTAGAAAAATATTAATTTTCAATAAAAATGTTGATAAATGAGAAAATATATTTATTTGATTTTCAAGGTTCTAGTTTTCTAATAAAGCCCATAAATATTATACAATAATCATAAGCTATATTATAAAGAAAATGATTGAACTTCATTTCATAGGTAGTCAAATATCAAAACAATAAAATTATTTATACTTAAAATGGGCGAAACCCTGTTAAAAATAATACATTTATGTATTATTTTTGATTAATTAATTATTCAATCAATCATAAACAAATTGAGCAACGACTCTACTGTTCTCTGTTCACCTAATGCCACCAAAATTTCTAACCCTACTCATAAGACAGTGCCTAAGTCAAAACTTTTCAATAGGTCTTTAGAATTTAAGAATTTATTAGTGTCCGTCAGGATGGCGTGAGAAATATCTGAAAAATCCAAAAAAATACACCAAATAACTGTACCTTAACTGTAATGGCGAAAAAAATGTTACCTCAACCAATCAAGCATTAAATAGATTGTGATATAGACACGTCGTTCTGACGTCAGCTAGGCACGCGTGTATCGCCTCAACGTGTGAGAATGAGAACTATGTTCACGAACATATGTCAATAATCTGTACCTAAACTGTACCTCATGAAGTCATAAATCACAGGTACAGTTATTTCGTGCAGGTTTTGTGACTATTAAGACATCTCTCACCCCATCGTGACATATATAATTATTCTATGAATTTCGCCTCTTCAAAAATAATTAATATGGAAAAAAGTCCTAGGCCGTGGTACCAGGGCCACATAAATGCTAGTGGGTGAAACGTCAGTGAGGCTGCAGTTATTACGAACGCCCGTGGATAAGTTGACGGCGAGAGTTCCGTAAAACTTCATGAACAGTAAAAAGTGCATGAACAGTACGAGTATAGTATAATAATCGTAAAAATTTATAAATATTTTTTTTTTATGGGCTTAGTCTTGGCCACAGACTAGCCGAGGGCAGAGATGCGGTCTACGATGGAGTGAGTTAGCTCATATCGTCGGCTGACAAGCAAAACTCACTATTAAAACTGTCACTATACTCTGAGCAACCTCTTGCCAGTATTAAATCAGAACTGAGATAGGAGCTTTATTTCAAGTAGGTATTTGTTACTTAGTGAGTTTCTCTTGTCAGCCGACGATATATTGTTAAAATAAGAGTACCTACGAATGAATTAGTGGCGCTGTGGGTGCATTTATGATATTTAAATACGGGAATGTGTGAGAAATATTGCGAGGAACTTGTTACGAGAAGTTTAGTACCGCAAGGGCTCATATTTCAACATAAATGGTAACAGGTGAAAATATTATTAATATTAAATATCATTACTCGTATTACCCTATAGTTGTACATGTATGGCGGACTGCTTTATATCGTAGAACACTTATAGTAAGCAGTGGACGTTCAGATAACTTTTTATCACTTGTAACATATTCGATCTATGTAAAATAAAGTTACTAAATACTAATACTAGTGCTAAAATATTACCGAGTAGTGGCATACTGCTGTGTATATTAGACGTGTGCGCCGATGTCAAAATGGTCGGCGGCGGCGTTTGCCAAAAAGTCGGCGGCGGCGGCGTGATTTCGGCGTGAAATCGGCGTCAAAGTCACGTGAATATAAAAGCGGCAATTATAATATAAATGTTCAATAAACACCCCCAATGACCACCTTAACCACCATCTGATCAATAGATAACAGTTTTCTCTTCCCATCATGTTGTAAAGCTTGTCCACGAAATAAAGTAGCCATCGTAAAATCAGTCTCCCTGTTATACAATAGCCCCATGTAGTTCTAACAGCCATGGGACCGTAAATTGATTCTTCTGTTTTATGTTTAACAATCCAATATCCAAAAGCATTCGCTTAAAAGCCGTCGAAATCAAAATGACATCAGATAATGCTTAATGCAAAAGTTCACGCCCAAAAAAGTGCGATCTTCCGCACCGATTTCAACAATGTTAGACTTGAAATAGTTAATTAAAATTGTAGACACGAGATTTGTGAATCTAATCTTTATTATAGTATCGATATTGTAATTTAGTTAAAACTCATTGGGAAACTAAATGACCCAAAATGGTAAAATAAGAAGAAACACTGCTAAAATTTAGAAGTTTAAATAAAAATACATAATTATGGAGAGATTCATATAAGTATCAAACACAGCGTCCGAGAAGAAAGGCAAAGAGCTCTTCTTTCTAATAATATCCATGCAAAGGTATGGTCTCATTAAAAAAAAATGAATTATACGGCAATGTCTACTTTATTTCATGGACAAGCCTTAACATAAATAATATGTATTTCCAATAATAACTGGGCTTGGACTAACTCTATTCATCTTCGTTATGTGGGTATCAGCGTAATTCGTCCCATTTGTTATTCGTTCATTTCTTATTTCCGTCTCATTCTGTGTTCGTCACGCATTCTTTATTTGTCTCGATCGCTATATGTCCCTACCGTCTCAAGTCCAATTATGTAACCTTTCTCTTTCTTAATTAGTCTTTTTCGTTTTTCGTTACGGTCTTCCTAGGACTATGTCGTTGTTTGTCTCTCTCGTTTTTGGTATCATTCGCACTTTATCTTTAGTCACTTTCATTATTCGTCTCACTCTTTTTTTGTCTTTAGTGGTAACTCGTTCCGTCACGTTCGATAATCGTCCCATACTACGTAGGTCTTAGTTGCTATTCATATGTCCTCCGGATCGGAATTGTTAAACAAATTGAAGTTTAGGGGACATGTACTGAAGTGTTATTTTAAATGTGAAACATCCAATAGAATCCACCTATCTTTGCCAGGTCATCGGTCCATCATATTGGGAGCTTTCCTATATATGCCGCGTCGACAAGTTTATGCTTGCCTTTAAGAAATCGCTTGCCCTAATGGTAATTTTGCGAGCAATATGTCCAGCCCACTGCCATTTCATGTAGCACATTTCTACGCCTCTCAACATTCCTATTTCAATCTCGTAGGAAGTAAGGTAAGGTAAGTAAAGGTAAAAGCGGAGTTCTCTTTCTATCAATTAAATAGCTCATTGAGTGATCTTTTAAGTCCATAGTTATCTACCACGTTTTAGAGCCGTAAGTAACACTTGGTCGAAGAATTTCGTTTTGGAATATACTGCGGGATGAATTAGAAGATATTGTGCTGTCCGGCACTACTTTACTATTGACCTTTTTCTCAAAGTTAGATCCACCCAACTGGACTAGCTGTCTTCTGTCTCCGGTACACATATTCGTCGACTTTGAGCTCCGATCTTGACTGGAGTTTGTATCACAAATTCTAGAAATTTCATATGGTCTTCGTTGATCTTCGTTGTATCTTAAGCCCAACGCATTCAGGGGCTCTACAGACTCAATGAGTATAGTGCTCAAGTTCTCCAAGGTTTCAGTCATAATTACTTTATAGTCGGCGAACCGAACGTGGGTGGTATAACTGATATAGGTACTCACTATTGATGTTGATGACAAAGCCCTTTCCAGACCAAAATCTTGAAGACATCTCCCAAAGCAACCAACAACAGTTTTGACATACTGCAATGGTATGGGTACTCCTCGCTGCAATGGTATGGGTTTCGTATACCGATCTTGGAGACGAACTGGACGCTACAATATAAGTACCGGTAGTCTACTTGGCTTATTTGTTCTACTGTTTGTTAGTTACTTGTTCTTTGGACACATAGCCCACAAACTTGGAAGACCTGCAAAAGGTCTCAGGAAACCCAGCCCCATGCACTGGACAGACCAGATCCGCACCACACTCAACATTCAGGTCGCTGAAGTGCTCCACGCTGCCAAAGATCGGGGCCGTTGACGGAAGATCGTAAAAGAGAAATTGATGACTTGATAATCACGACCCATTGTGGTATCGGCGTAAGGAGTAAAAGTCTACTTGGTACCTCTGGAAATAGTGTATAGTATTTGTTTATGTTATGAATAAGGGGGTAACCCCTACCCTACCTACCCCTACCCCTGTTCGGGAGGCTGGATGTCGTCGAGCTTAAGTACCTATAGTCTACGTGTAATGAGTGATGACACTCGATAGGCTGATATTTTATTTCCGGTATAAGAGCATTATGTAAATACGTAAAGCAAATACAAGGCTTAGTATTTAGTAATTAACCCATAAGAAATAAGTCTGTTATTTAGTCAAGGTCACGCCGATTTCACGCCGACCATTAGTCGGCGGCGGCGGCGTGGCGAAAAAGGTCGGCGGCGGCGTGACGCCGGCGCGGCGCACACGTCTAGTGTATATATTTACTGTGGTGTCGGGCGAGTCCGAATGTTTTCGTAAAATTGGTATTTTAATGAGCGCCGGCCGCTTTGGCCTGATTAAGCCATCGCTTCACTCGAATCCAACTTTCGGTGCAAATGCCACTGCTAATACTTAATAATCCTCCTTGCTGGATTCAAAATCCAGGAAATTTTCAGATTTTCCCTAATGAATGGATGGTAAAGTTAAAATAACATACAAATAAAAATAAAATAATGTTTATTGCCACAAGATATCAATTTACCTATATAATGTTAAATTAATTGAAAGGCTTAAAAATAGCGTAATAATAAATATAGACATAAAGAGAAAATGAGTAATAGTACATTGTGCATCAAGGGAGGTAAGTACGGAATTACTAACGAGAGTGTTAGAAGCCCGACGCCGTTAGGCGGAGCGCTTTTATGACTCGAGTTAGTATTCTGCTTACCTACCGTGATGTATACAATGTTTTGCTACACACTGAAAAGGTACTTATTCTATTTTTTATAATTGAAGGCAACGGGTACCCGTCTCAGTCATTCAACTAGATATAACAATATGCAACTGAGGGTCAAAAACTGTTTCTTCTTACCTCTACGTACATCATAGAATAGCAAAAATATCTTAGCAGAGTATTGATGACTCTTGTTTTAGATTTAAATCAGATAGTTATTAGTTTTATTACAAAATTGCAACGTTTCTTTACTAAAATTTCTGCTAAATTGACTTGGAAAGTAAAATATCAAATCATACAAAAAATTACAAAAACTAAATAACTTTTAGACCCCTTACAACTCCAGAGTGCCTAGTAAAGCTATTCATTCAATAATGGGTTCGAAGTTGATCGGATAAATAAATTATCCGCACAATTAAACGTGCAAGGAGTTGGGAGCCGAGTGGATTAAGGGCCCTAGGCCGAAGGACCCTTGAAGGCCGCGAGCTGCGTTTGTTTGGGCCTTCGGTGAGAGCAAGGTCTTATGAGTTGCCAGTAGCGATGAAAATAACACGAAAGATACATGTATTTTTTCAAAGGTCCCTGTATTTTTCAATAAAATACAATATCTTTCATTACAGAGCATCGATTGAAGCTTTCGCATCTTTCAGTTTTTACGTGTAAAATATTAAGGTGCGTTTAAACCAAAAGAGCATTCGCTGTTCTAGCGCCCGTTCTACGAAATCAACCAATCACGTTTTGTGTACCGATCGAATTTCGTAGAGTGGGAGGTTAGAACAGCGAATGCTCTTTTAGTTTAACCGCACCTTTATATGATGCATTTTTTTAATTGTATTATGAATAGTGACTACAAATGTATTGGCTCTCGTACAAACAGGTGACTTTTAATTTTGCTCAGACTACATCTCAATACCAGTTGACTAAGGAGTTTAAAATTATTAATTATGATGAAATACTAAAAAGGGAGCTTGGATTATAAATTAGAATCATTAATCTATGCTCTAGTGACGTCAACGTGAAGTGAAGTCTATTTGCTTGAAAGGCAGACAAACGTCAGTTTTGTTTTTTCGTAAGATATGTATCTTATGTTATGTACATGTAATTTATATGAAAGATTCGAAACTTTCGACAGAAACAACATCAATATTTTGCCATTTTCATCGCTAGTTGCCAGATTGACTGAAAAAGCTATAGTGTTACGGAATATGTACACTCAACCATGTCATAGTGACAAACTAGTATTAGATTTCTTACTATTTGTCTTATACCGTGACTTATAGACATAGTTACCGAGTGACCGGTTCCAATTGCTTGAATGTACAGTATGGTCTTTTTAAAAATGTACTCATATTTATTTTAGATCATCTTTTGTCCGTGACTTCGTCTACGTAGGAAAAAGGTCGTTAAATTTTTTAGGGTTTTCACGATAAAAACTATCCTTTGTCCTTTCTCGGGTGTCAAGCTATCTCCATACCAAATTTTAACAAAATTGGTCCAGCGGTTTTAGCGAAGGGTAAGGTAGCAGACAGACAGACAGTTACTTTCGCCTTTATAGTAGAATGGATTTAGTTGGCTTATTATTAACAGCTTTTTAGAAGCATGAAAAAAAAACTATTCAGATACTTAGGTACTTCAATAAAAACACGACTGATGAAGTGATGACAGCAGCATCATCAATTATCATTTATCATTGTGGACACACTACTGCGATCGCCAGTCACATTTACCATTCTAATAATGCTAGAATGGTTTATGTCCAACAGTGGACTGAGATAGGGTGGGTGATGATGACTACCTACAAATCTAATTATTGTTACTCACATTTTTGTCATAATAATCCTCAAACTTGAGTATTTCGTTTCATCTGGCAACATTGACCTCGTCGCCACCTCTTCGCAATACTGCGCGCCTGGTGATTGCCTATCGAGAAATTGATTGCAAAACTAACAAAGACTCTTTTTATCAACGCGTAATTTGATTTCTACCCATTCGATCCGTCTGGTACATTGAATGAGTACTCCATTTAGCAATACATATAGCCCTATTCCCTATTCAGTACACTAGTATTTATTTTGCTGGGGATATTGAAAAAAAAATTCTGATGGAATGAGGGTTCTCGAGATTTTTTCTGCCACCAAGCTGAGCTATGTAGGGAGCGTTCAAGTATTACGTAACGCAATTTTTGAAGACTTTTGACTCCCCCTCCCTTCCTTGTACGCACAGTGACGTTCTTCTGTACCCCCCCCCCCTCTCTAAGCGTTACGTAACACTCTAATGACCATGTTTACCCTAAAGTCACAAAAAGTTATGTTATAGTTTTTATCCTTGGTATAGTTTTAATTGCCTTTGCGGTAATCGGATTCCCCGTGAAACGTATCTGAATAGAGTTGAAAATTTGGGAGTTCCGATTCCCTAGTTTTTTACTTAAAAAAACAATGTTACGTAACGTGATGTAAGGAAGACCCCCTCCCGCCCCTGTAACGCATAGTAACATTTTACAAGACACCCCTCCCCCAAAATTGCGTTACGTAATATTTGAACGCCCCCATAGGCATGAGGTCCAAACAACTGTCAGATTCATAGGCATCTAGGCATCTTTATTAAATGATAATTTTTTTTTCATATTCAAAATGTCTGTAAAATACAAATGTCAAGATCAACCGCAATCACCCCAAGGCACTCGATTTGTCTTCTATTAATAAGCCTGCTGCAAACAATGTGATTTGAATTTTCGCCCAGACTTCGCACGAAGTTCTCTCGTCATTAATATTTATTGAAATATTAGTCCGCCATGGATAATCTTGGAGGCAAACTTTCTAATATTGTCTTAATAACGGGAGCTTGGATTTTAATTTCGATAATGTACTGTCGCGGAGATATTGGTCTTGGTTTAGAAATAACTCGGATCTCTTGAATAAATAGTTATTGTATACTATTTTTGAACATGAGACATTGTATTTTTATTTGAATCGAATTTGCAGGAATAACCTAAAATATGATGATTGTGTTCGGTTTTGGCCGTTAGCCACAACTAATCCAAGACTAGTCCTTAGTAGGAATAGCAATATTAATCAATAAATATCATAAAACATTCTTACACTAATTAATCTAGTTCCATCGCAAGCTCAATTAAGGCTTGTGTTGTGGTTGTTAAGCGACGTCATTAGTACCAGTAGTATATATATTGTTGTACTAAAAATAGTAGTAACAATATAATAATATTAAATTATAGATAGATAGAATACGGCCATAACTAAGGGACAAATAGTTTTATAATTAAATACAAATATTTTTTGAGTTAAGCTCGAGAACTTTCGCAGGCAGGGTCAGCGGCCCTACCGCGAACGAAGAAATGCGCAATTTCCGGGGATTTTTCTCTGTCACTCTAATGACGCCTTCGTTAGAATGGCAGTGACAAATTCCCGAAATTTACGAACTACGGCATTCGTGGTAGCAGGTCCAATACGATGCTACGAACGCCTAAAATACAATATTCATTTTATTGGCAAAAAGCACCTATGTGTTGCATAAGCATTCAGTTTTAGCCACAGGATGGCAGCACTTTTCAAACGCGAGGAAGCGAGCGATACGAGCGTGAACCGGTAGGAGGCAGCACTTGATACTGCCTTGAAGGGACAACAGGCTAGCACTTCCTATTTACGCCACTAGATGGCAAGGTAAACCAACCGCGAAACCCGATCGATTGCATCTCTGTTGCACTTGCAAATTCGTACGTAAGTGAGACAAAGAGACAGCGTCAGTCTGTCGTAGGCCTTCTTTACCTTCCTTGCTATATTGGTTATTCTGTGTGTATAAATACAGTGTGTATAATATAGTCTGTGTCGCTGTGACTTTTTTCCTATTACAAGTATACATAAGCTTAATACGTTAATTTTCCATTCTACAAACATAATAATAAATCATAATTTAATTACCTCTGCTAATTGGTTCGAAACTAATACGACTGTGAAAACAAACGAATGAAATTGAAACCGCAGCCCAGTACTGAGGTGAAATTTATATGAAATTCATTATAATTTATAATACATTAAAACTACGTAGATTAGCACGGG
Source organism: Thaumatotibia leucotreta (assembly GCA_025490895.1). Classification (NCBI taxonomy): domain Eukaryota; kingdom Metazoa; phylum Arthropoda; class Insecta; order Lepidoptera; family Tortricidae; genus Thaumatotibia; species Thaumatotibia leucotreta. The sequence continues at coordinate 53,082 of JALPQI010005204.1, read as the reverse complement.
CGCAATTCGTGGTATTACACACTCACACTCACCGTGATAAATCAAACGTTAGTATTATCATGATTATCATTTCAGCCATTTACCGCCCACTGTTGATCATAGGCTTCTCTTTGAGCACGCCATTTAGAAAAGTAAATTTTTTCAAGTAAGTACCTACACGTCTATCTCCACGTGATATCTTGTGACATCTTACACAAATCGACAATTTTCAATTGATTATTTGCAATGTAAAATGTAACCATTCGAAAGAGCTTCATGGTCTCCGTACATGAAATTGTTATTTAATATTTATAATTTGACTTGAATACGTTAATTTAATACATGTTCAGAATCTCGATTTAAAAATCTACAAAGCCCTAAAAACCTAAAAATCACTTGTGAAATGCCCAGGTAATGAGACAAATATAAGCTGATGCTGATGATGATTGGTTGCCAAGCGGGCTAGTACTGATTGTGCAATACACTAGGGACTTATGCTGCCCTGGTACAGGCAGATCTAGTTATTAGTTACGCCATATTTCATTTAACTTCGTAATAACCGTCTATTCTGAACGGGATTCTAGTTGCTAGGACCAACATTTTTATATAAAGTCCTCCATTTCCACTTTCCAGTAACTTTCAAATATTTATTATACATCCCCGATTAATATTACTGTAAGGCTGTGCAAACATATGCTTTGCACTTTAAGCGCATCTAAGATATATTTTATCTTGATTGTAACTAGGAAAATAATACCGGGTTAGAAAACAAAACCACAAAGAAATGATTTTAGAGGTTAGCCGAAAACCCTAAGTTCACGGCAGAAAATATTATGTTATCCTGAAACTTATAATGATTCCTCTGGTTTGCTCAAAAGCCATGGTGTCTGAAGTTCTAGTAAAAAAAAAGAAAACGAATAGCAAACATTTTTTAACAAGTTTTATTATTAGTAAACGATCAAGGCAATATCTACATATTAAAACACTCGGTAGGCATGTACAATATTTTCCACTGGCATACGGCGCTAACGTGTAGGTATACAAATTTACGACACGCACGACATAGAACAATCCAGAAAGAAATTCTCCGCCGATATTCGTCTCGAACGGCGATTCGGCGAGTGACAGCTGGTAATTAGCCAATCAGGGGCCGCGAGAGGCAATCTCGGCCACAATGCCGAAAGATGGCGGTTTTTAGATACGGTGTCATTCACGAGAGGTAGGCGGAATGGCTCCTCCTTCCTTTTATAAATAATAAAACGTGGTTCAACTTAATATGGAACTAATCAAACCATTTTAAGAGCAGTTCTCAATAATGTTGAACACAAAGACTGTTTCATAATCAAATTTTGTTATTGTATGTTTTTTTGCATGTATCTAGTTAAGTCCATACCTTTTTGACACTTCTATCCTTGTGTCAGTCGCCTAACCCGAGAATATGCATATGCATGTAGTACTAACTGTACTACTTTCATACTGGACACATTACAGCGATCACCACTCCGCTTACCCAACGTGGCATTTACGGTTATGGGCATTTACCTCCTAATGCTTCCATACGCATTGGAGGCCTATGTCTAGCAGTGGACTAAGATAGGCAGATGACAATGAGACACTGTAATATCATTTTGTCAGCCTACGTAGCCAAGTTGGTAGTAACCCTGCCTAGGCTGGAGGTAACAGGTTAAAATTCTAGCGAGGGCGTTATTGTGTTTTTATTTATCACAATTATTTGTTCTTGGTTGGATTCAAATGTATGCATTTTATACTATCGAGAGTATCGAGATTTTATACTGTCAAAACCCGTGATTATATATATCGTCGCTTAGTTAGTACCCGCACATCAAAAGATTTAATTGAGCTTACCGTCGAACTAGGTCCATTTGTGTAAGATGTCCCAAGATATTTATTTAATATTATTTTATTTATATCAGATTTGTGCTTCAGAATCTTAGGATACATGTGTCTCGCTTCAGCCTATGGCGTGTGCCGGGCCTGGGCCACACCAAAACTCTTGCCAACTTAAATTGGATCTGAAACTCCCAGCCGTGCGTATCGCACAATCGCAACAACATAACATTGTTGTTGTTCGATGCGAGAAGAAACAACAAGACTTGAGAGATAATATCACCCCTGATTTTGCGTACATCGAAATTCTAAGATTTTACGTAAAAATTGAATTATTCGATGTCATATACCAATGAAAAAACACCGAAGTTTGCCAGCGCTGAAGGTGAGATTTGAACCCACGACCTTAGCTTTCGCGGCTGATGCCACTCCAGTAGCGGACACTTTAATTATAAAGCGTATCTAAATAAGTGAGTTTTTATTCGTTAGTTAATACAGCAATAAACTTAAAAAAAATGTTTACTGTAAAATAAGTACGAAAAAAAAGTTAGTAAACAACTCAGTGGCCCTTTTGAGGAGAAGGGAAAGATAAAAAACTATTTCATAATTGTGTCTGTATCTCTAATATCTTTACAGCTAGTACAGTCGAGGAAAATGAATGTTTAGCAGTTTCATCGTCCACATAATCTGTTCGTATTATAATGACAAATTACGTCACATACTCATGAAGTTTTCTAGTTTTATCTCTTGCTGGGTGAAACGGTAGTTCGATTTTCAAACTATATTTGTTTGGTAATCAGATTGTGACAATGACTGCCAAATGACAAAGATACGTCATACTCAATAATTATAAAATATTGTTTGGATCCTTTCGATATAATATTGCGAAAATTACAACCTAATCTGATTAAAAAACTGCACGTGCGGACTTGGCTCTCAAATAAGTATCTGGATTTTGATTGGTCGTCAACAATTTTCCCAGATGAGAAAACGTTTAAATCTTGTATTCGTGGCAGATTAAATTTATGGCGGCATACACGTTATCAAGAATCAAGAAAAAAACGGTGTCAACTTGTGGGACTGGATGAGTGCTGATGGCGTAGGTGAACTCGAAGAGCAAATGCAGTGGATTATGTTACGATGTTGGAAGAGAATATGCTCCCCAGTGTGCGAATGTGTATTCACAACAGGAGATGCCTAATTGTTCATTCTAGCAAGATAATACACACGGCTAGAATAACTAATACCTGGTTCGATTGTCACCCGAAAATGACTGAAATAATATGGCTGGCTAAATCACCTAATCTTAACCCTATAGAAAATGTATGGGATCGGAATTAATGGAGCCGAAATTAACCGAAGCCCTGGGGTGGGACCTCTGCACTGAGCTAGTAACTTCCATGCAAGACCATTTTTTAGCAGTCCTAATCGTCATAACATAAACAACCACGGGGTCTACACTCGTTTTTAAAACATGATTTACTAATAAATATAAACAGGCAAATAGTTTTTTATTTCATTTCCTCGTGTAACTTATTAGATGAAGGGATTGTTTCATAATCGTCAGGTAAGGTTATCTGTCAGATAAATACAACACTTTCTTTATGTTCATGCATGTGAAAGAAACACGGTGTATGACACATTTTTTATCTGACTATTGTGAAAGTGAGAAACATGCCAAACATTCTTCTTTTAGGGCTGATTTTTCAATCCTCAGTTAAAAGTATTCATTAGTTAAAATTATTACTATTCTTATCTAAGGTCATCAGTCAAAAAAGGATAGAGCTAACATTTATTTGTCAGATACTGTTACCTGCGGCCCTACCGCGAAGAACGAAATTCGTAAATTTCGAGGATTTGTCTCTCTCACTCTAATGACGCCTTCGTTTGAGTGACAGAGAAAAATCCTCGAAATTTACGAATTTCGATTTTCGCAGTGGTAGGCCTGGGTATTGAAAAATCAGTCCTTAGTCGTGTTAGTGCGTTCGAGTAACAAATGTCAAAAAACAACATACACGGAATTAAGTATCCTATTGCTGTCAACTTCAATACTTGTCACTGACGTTAATGCCAAAGACAGACAAAGATAGAAATATGCTATTTTCTTCTATTTGACGATTATAGACATGTCTTGGTTCGTTATTAGTCGCTTGCAGTCGGAAAATGTAGCACGACTAATTTCAGAATTATGGCAACCTGCTAAACATTCATTTTCCTCGACTGTACAATATTAGCGTAACAATTAGAAAATACAATAAACCAGTATTGCTCTGAGAAATTTCACTCTATCCAAGCTGTGATAGACTGATAGTAATAATCATCATCATCATCATCATATCAGCCGAAAGGCGTCCACTGCTGAACATAGGCCTCCCCCAAATATTGCCACAATGAACGGTCCTGCGCCACCCGCATCCAACGGACTCCTGCGACCTTCACCAGGTCATCGGTCCACCTTGTGGGGGGCCTACCCATGCTACGCCTTCCGGTACGTGGCCGCCACTCAAAAACCTTCCCGCCCCAATAATCACTGATAAAGTGATAAGTGATAGTAAGATAATTGCGAAGAATAAAGTGAGCGCTAAATTGATGTGATTGGTATGGTAGAGATTCATTGACATGTCAGTAAATGAACCAATCACAGCCAATGTCTGTTGACCCACAAAGGGTATCCTTTATTGTCTATGTTTCAGCAAAAATGGGTTTACAAATCTGCTACACCAGAGTTACATCGATGATCGATGCATCTAATCGCCACAGCAATTACACACTCCTGGTATAATTTTACAGTTTACCGACCGTGCTGCCTGTAATTAGACTAATTTAATTAATTAATTAGTGCTAAACCAGCCCCCGGGAATAAATTATGAAGCCCTGAGCCTTCGGGAGGAGAAAATATTAACAATTTGCAATGCCGCCTCCGGTTAGCAAAATTAATTTAAAACTTTCATTTTCTTGACCAGTCTTAACGTCTTCATTTCTAACGTCGAAAACTTATCTTCCTTGGATGCTTTTCGCTGGTGGAGTTTAATAATTATTTTACCTCCTAACCTCAACATAAAGTTCGGTAATCATGTTTCCTAAGATTGATTCCGTAAAAAGATTTCCCTTTAATTTCTTCGTTAAACCCTTTAAGATCTTTGATAGCATTGAATATTTTGCGCGAGACTTCTACATAAATACTTATTTGTAGTTATTTAGATAATCAAGTTGGATATATTTGGATTATACATATTCGATATTTGTACCTACATGAAATTTTCTGAAGATGTATGTCAGTGGGTGGTTATTAATTATTAGTAACATAGTAGGTACAATAATTACATTAGTTATTCACATGGTATTATCAAATTACAATGTAAATTTTTTAGATTCTAATTGTTAATAGGTACTTAGAAAATATTCACTTAAACTATAAAAACACTTGTATAAAACGAAGCTGTATTCCAGCTATGCTATTCTCTTATTGACACATTCGACGCTGCGTTCGTCAACGAGCTCGATGTCGAGACAGCCTTGTCTAAAATCCTAGCTGTTTGATTTGACATTAGGAATCGAGGCTGTGAGCGAGGTTGTGGGCGAGTTCGTCGCTGTTTTTCGTTAGAGAATACGAAGTTCATACATTAAACGTCAAACTTTCGACGCAATGTAGTTCCAGCTCACGCCGCATTCGTCGCCGAGCACTAGTGTCGTTTAAAGTACATTAGTGAATACCATTTTTAGGTTCGACGCTGCCGCAGCACTGACACAGCGCTGACAGCAAGGCGGTTTCCTTAGTGAACAACACTGCTGGCTAGCAACAGGAATACAGCTTCGTTTTATACAAATTTAACGGTAGTTTCTTTAGATCGTATGGGAGGTGATTGTATATTTTGACACTCATGACAGCAGCGTTTCAAAACAGATATATGAGAATAAAATTTCGTTTACTTATAAAATAAAATATCTACAGTCAAAGATTCAACACAAAGTATCGAAACAGTGTAATAGCAACCAAAAAGACCAGATTCTATAAGACCATTAAAAGTTGTAACAGCCAATCGAGGCCAATGAGAAAACCTCTAAATACGGTTTATAATGAATATTAAATTCTAGAGCCGTTTAATTTGGGAACTTAAGTCTTAAATAACGAGTAAGTTTCCATGAAATCGGCTCGCTAATTGTCACGGGAACGTTTGAACTAAAACACGGAACGAACTAGTCTTGCGGTTAGTGGGGTAGTGATGTTCATACAGGAACAATAAAAATCCCGGAAAAATATTGTTTGTTTATGATACAGGGTATTACAAAAATGGTGATACAAGATATTAAAACATGAATCTATTAATGATTTTGAACAACTTTTACTATAGGACCAAATATGAAAACTCAAAAAAAAAATCGTCGCGCTCATACATTTTGGTCAACCTAGCTTAGCCCATTTCTATGGAAGTGTCATTTTTTAGGGTTCCGTAGCCAAAATGGCAAAAACGGAACCCTTATAGATTCGTCATGTCCGTCTGTCCGTCTGTCCGTCTGTCCGTCTGTCACAGCCTATTTACTCGGAAACTATAAATGCTACAGTAACGAAATTTGGTAAGGATATGTGTTGTATGAACCGCTACAGGAATGTGATACTAAATTGTAAAAAAAACCATTGGGATGGGGGCCCTCCATACATGTAACTGAGGGATAGAATTTTTTTTTTAGTTGTATATAAGCGTGTGGGGTATTAATAGAAAGGTCTTTGAAAATGATATGAAGGTTTATACATCACATTTTTATTTAAACAAATCGTTTTCGAGATATCAGGTCTCAAAGTCTGAAAAATGTGTCCCCCCCCTCTATTTTTTAAACTACGCGATATAAAATTCTGAAAAAAATATATGTTATGCACATTAATAAACTCTATCAACGATTTTTGGTTTGATAAAATTATCTCCTATAGTTTTTGAGGTAGGCTGATTTAACTGTATTTTTTTAATAATAAATTGATAATGGTACGGAACCCTTTGCGCGCGAGTCCGACTCGCACTTGGCCGGTTTTTTTTTCTTGAGTTTTCACATTTGGTCCCATAGTAAAAGTTGCTCAAAATAATTCATAGATTCATGTTTTATTATCTTGTATCACCATTTTTGTAACACCCTGTATAATTTTTATTTATCAAAATAATTAAAGTCGGTGTAATTATAATATAGACATGCAAAAAAAATACAAAACATTTACAACTAAAACGAAAATATTTATTATTATAAGTAATTCATTTATAGCATGACCAGAAAAAGATACAATAATGAATTAACTTACAACTTTATCTACTAACTAGCATTTTATGTTGATACTTTTATGGATCCCGAAGTTAACTTAATTTTATACAGTTATGTGTATGACAATTCAAAAGTGCTTGTTGCTATACTTGCTATATGCCTACTTGAATATGATCGTTTTAATGATAAGTAAATATTAACTTTATATGATCGTTTAGCGTGGGTTAAGTTTGATTTCGCTTGCTATCGTAAATTTTATAACAGGTAATAAATTACGAATATCAAAAGAGTCTGTGATAGGTACACAATTTCAAATTAGGCATATAATAAATATCAACATCATCATCATCAGCCAATTGACGTCCACTGCTGGACATAGGCCTCCCCCAGAGAGTTCCACAAAGATCGGTCGTGAGCTGTCCGTAATAATAAATATATCGTAACGTAACTATAAGCGTGATTATATACAAGCTTTAGGTACATCAAAAGAATTTGACACTCGTTTGTTCACTTTCTTATCTAGCCATGATATACTCGTGAACGATATGGTGACTATAGTTTTGCTTTTTATAGTAATGAATGAGGATTTAAATTTTTGGTAGCTTATGAATCTTATGATGGTCAGACGTTTACCGTTTATCGTGCTACGTGTCATTTTCCCACTCGAATACTTGTTATAACGTGGAGAGAGCCCATGATGGCATAGGCCACCTGGAATCCTTCACATCGCCAACATAGCACATAAGCTTAGTAAACTGATATCCAGTGATCGGTTTTTGGGTTCCCCCTAGCGGGATTTCGCATATTAAAAACTTACGGGTGTGACTATAAAATTTTATTTAACACTATTGTATTATACACATACACACAGACATATGGCAATATAATTAATAGTACATTGTGCATCAAGGGAGGTAAGTACGGAATTACTAACGAGAGTGTTAGAAGACTCGAGTTAGTATTCCGCTTACCGACAGTGATGCATACAATGTTTTTCATCACACTTGCCGACAAAAAAATAAGTTTTAAGACATAATATTATTAAATGACGTACTGACATTCCTATTACTCCCTAGGGAATTTCACTTTTCTATTACTCCCGCTACGCACGCAAGCAATGGCGCGCTTAGACAGCAAGTGTGATGAAAAGTCTATTATTCTAGTTATTATAAGAGACCCGCCGGGAGAATCCAAAAAACCGATCATTGCTGATATCCTCAATTTTTCTTTAATTTGGGAATTTCGACGATCCCATGGAATATCCGCCACGGCCCGCCACTAGTTGCGGTAATTAGGCAGTTTACCTGGGCGTAAACCGATTCTGCGTAACCCTCTCGCGGTTCTGTTCGCCTGGTACCACAGAGGTAAGCAGAATGAGGGTAATTCTGTTTTACGGCGTTTCCCACGTCCTAATTTCGACGCGTTACGGCTAACGATATTTCTCACTCATTCATAATCTGACCTTTCGTTGAACATTTTATTACTTTGCCGTCTCGTTTTGTACCTGTTTAATTTATACGGTCGTTAGTTTAACCTACGTTATATACATACGAGTATTTATAGATGTACCCGACGCATAATAATGTACCTACCATTGTTTTACACACACATCGTTTAGATGCCACTGAAAATGTCCGTCTCACGAAATGGATACTGAATATAGTGATGCTGTCACCATCTGACATGATGGCAGCAGGTAGTTCGGACAATTTTACAAGAGTTATGAATGTTAATCCATAATGTGCTTCAAATTTTAAAACAGACTAGGTACTTACTGCGGCGCTACCGCGAACTTCGAAATACGCAAATTTCGAGGATTTTTCTCTATCACCTACCTTCACCTTTAATGTCGCCTTACGGTTTCGTGGAAGTGACGGAGACAGTGACTTACGACATATACGGTTGTATTAGATCTTATTCAAAATCCATCAGGTACATTCCCATTAAGGTGCATTTAGACCAAACGAGCGAATGCTCATTCTATCACCCACTCTACGAAATTCGTTCGTTACTCAAAACGTGATTCGTCGAAATTCGTTGATTCGTAAAGTGTAAGTGTTCAGATTATTGGATCAATCCTCAATCCCAATTAGTTCAGATAATCGAGTACCGTACAGAATCTCTATTGTCACGACACGACACATGAATTTTGGTGACAACAATCCAACCATTATTACGTATACCTTCCAGCCGCCACATACCAGGGCCCCATCGCTCGTATAGAGTACGCCCGTGCTCTGCATACGACCGAGCTCCTTCGGGCCGAATGCATTTTTGCAATTCTAATGGTATCACAGCAGCGTCGCATAAATATGTAGATATTGACCTTAATTATTCCGGTCTTCGGGTTTATGATGCTCTGGTGCTCGATGAGAGTTAAACAAGGGTATTTTATGTTGTAAATGGAAATAAACAACGTCGGAATAAAGAGGGGAGCCATTTTTGAGCAAGAATTATGATTATACTTAAACAAATATATATATATTGATTTAACATTCACGATTATCTCTCATATTGTAACGACGAACGGGTCTTTCGATTCTGCCTGCGACCACGGGTGTAACGTCATGCCCGAAACGTCAGGATAAAATTAAACGTAAGCTAACGTATATAGTTTCACTAATAGATAACACAATTCATACATCACCACTATACCTATTCGACATCTTGGCAAATAATAATTGTATTTTTAATACATTGATGGACACTACATTCAATTAATCATGATAAAGCCTACATCGCGAACGTCTATAACTCTATAGGCGGGCGGGCGTACTTTCCCGCAAAGTGTTAACTAAGAAAGTAAATGAATAGTTTAAATGGCATAATCTGCCAATCATTTTAATAACTGTAAACATTATTTTAATCTAATTGAAACAAATATCATCTTGCAGTGTCATAAATGTAATGCCATACGATAAATAAATAAAAAATAAGATACAGTATGATTACTTTTTATTTTATTTAAAAAATTGGAATCCGTAAGTTATCTCGTAGAATTATTTGCGGTAAGCCAACCGATTTTAAGTCCGTCGATAAATGAGAAGTCCCTATGACAGCTCAAAAAACTACGAGAATTCCGGGCTCTAGTAATCACGGATGATATTGAAACTAGGGACCGGAACCGGTATTTTACAAAAACCTCGAAATTGCCCAATATTTTAAAATGTATTATAAATACTTTTATGTAATTTATAATATCATATTTTTAAATTACTCCATTAACTTACAATTTATATACCGAAGAACGAAAAAGAACGAAACAAGAACCGTTCTTTTTGTAAGGAGAAAATAACGGTTCCGATTCCTGATTGAAACCAAATTAGCCTACGAATTACAAATGCGCAAAACTTGTAAAGTGCTTGTCCACAAAGACCGATACTGTTTTAAACTCTTCGCGGGAACATTTCAGCCGCATTTCTGTCGAATTATAACTCACTTTGATAATTCAAAGGAAATGGTAAATTTTGCGTGTCGGTTACGAAGTTGGCAGCAATTAGACCGTCGCCTGAGGCGCGCCGGTACGATACAGCCTCTGTAAGGTTGTGACCCGTCTTATGATGCTGGACGTCCGAGGTTCGAATACTGGTAGAAGCATTTTTTGTAGGTTCAAGATGTTATTTGGGAATTTAAGATTACGAATATATATGTATACATGGATATCATGTCTCAGGAAAGTTTAAATTCAATCATACTTAAAATGTTTGTATTTACGTAATTAAATGTGTAGGCATCTAGAAATAATGAAACGTACACAAATAATGAAATGTACACAAGTAATGATTGGCGCAAAGATCAAACATGGTTAATTAACTGATTCGTTACAAATTGTACCTTCGTTGTGCTTGTGGTGAGACACATTGGGAGATATATTTAAAATTTAAAAGCCAGAGTGTGGAAGTTATATACCAGTATTTAATGTGAGCAATGGAAATCTCGAAATTGAACGCTAACAAAATTTATTGTTGAATTGTCGACTTAAGAATATTTATGATATAATCACAAAATTAAAAATTTAAAAAACCGACTTCAACCGATTTCTCCAACACCCCCAATTTGTGTCCATCATTGGTTTCCTATCATCAAATCCTACTATCTGAATGCAAATACTTGTAAATTAATTAAGATTACAAAAGGCGCCATACATGTAAGTACCTATGCTATAACATTTGAAGAGATCCCTCGATTTCTCCAAGATCCATATATGATGCATGACAAGATTGAAAAGTGGACGATTATTTCAATATCACGCCAACCGAGATGGTGTCGTTGGCACTAAGTCTGATATATCTTGGAGTTAAAGTCGATTTTTTATTTGGTGATAATTTCAAGTGAGTGTCGCCGATACGAGGTTACGTAAAAATAGCGGCGATTGACAGCGTTAGCACACCTCCGCCGCGGAACTGAAGTAGCGAAACCGCTGACATTTCGCTACAGTTTGTCCGTTGTGAGACGAGCGGAACAATAGCGAAACTGCCTGTTCTAGCGCGTTGAACTGACGATGCATATATCTCTCTCTCGCGGAACATCGGCGATCTGCTCCGACGTCGCGCATACCTCCGCGACATTTCCGCCACTTTTTGAAGTTTCGCGTTTGTTTCGCAAGCGAGTTGTGGCTGTCGACAGATTTTTCATGGCGGAACAGTGAAAAATTGTAGAATTGGATATTGAATTCACCGTAAAATGTATGTATAGTTCTTCAAAACTTTGTGGACTCATTCTGAAATATATTATGTATAAAAACGATCTTCATGTGACTCAAATTCTTCACATAATTGGTTTTCGCCTAACTATTTCATCTTCTTATTATAATCTCGTGTTCTCGTGCACCCAGATTCTACGTCTTTTAATGTTAATGCCATTTCTTCTTCTTCGGATTCTGAAAGCGACGACATTTGGTTTCTATGCTGGAATAACACTAACGATCGCGTAGCGTAGGAATGTTTCGCCGCGAAACTAGAGTACGATTCCGCGGCATGTGTAGTAACGTTTCGCCGCGAAACTTGTGTTGCGGTTTCGCGTTCTCGTTTTCGCAGCGGAGGTGTGCTAAAGCCCTTATAGTCCGAATAAGACGTCGCGTCGCAGTGTGACGTAAGGAAGCGGTGACCAGTTTTGCCAAACTCGTCACCGGGGGCGTAGCTCAGATGGTAGAGCGCTCGCTTAGCATGCGAGAGGTACGGGGATCGATACCCCGCGCCTCCAAAATTTTTTGGATTTTTAATTATGGCGACGCTGTTTACACAAAATTCGAGTCAATCTGTAAAATTCGAGTTTATCTGTAAATCTGTATTGCGACATATCGAATCAAAACTCATTCATTAATTATGACATGGCGTTAAGACTATCGAAAAAATGGTGATCTTACCTTCATATTAATAAGGATTAATCTACAGCGTGTTTTTCTTCATATGCTATAACTTTAACGGAAGCTTATTTAGGTTAAATATAACTAATTTCTCTAAGAAACTAGTGTTTTAACTCTTACTGTTATTGAGTTATTAAAAAAATAAGTTTAATCACTGAACATGTGTATTGCAACCTTTATTACATTCTAATGTTACTTATTTTGACATGTGCCGTCAGTTACCTGAGATTAACTTTTATTTTATTCTTAAGGTTCTCTCACACTTACCATTTCATTTATTATGTATGAAAACAAAAAAAAATCTTTTTTATCGAATTTTTCAAAAGCCTGTAAATCAGACAACTTCTATTAATGTCCCAAGTAACCTGTCTTATTTATAGCATATCGAAACGAACACCCTGTATAACTGTCAAAAGTTCATTCTTAGAGCAATGCAACTATAGCATCAAAGTGACATCTGCCTATGACGTTTGATGACCGACTTGCATTGCGAATGTGATAACGAGACGAAATTGTAATTTCGATCCTCAAGGGGTTATGGCGTATTTGTGTTCAAATAAATAATCGTACAAATATGCCTGTCCGTCCCTACGCGAGGTTCTTAATAAGGATTATGTCATGAAATAAAACTATGAAAACGGATAAACTCGCGTATATTAACTAATTTTAACTTCATTCCGACGTTTCGAACACTTTACAGGGTTCGTGGTCTGCGGATGACTGACAATGGAGGAAATTTGATAGATCTACCTCCATCAAAATAAGAAAGATAAGTACAAAACTACCCACCAAAGAAAAATTACTAAACCACAGACAATAAATTTTAAGGGTGGATGTACATACAAAATTTGCAAATTAAGCTAGTTATTCATTACAAATATTTTCAGAATGAAGACAAGAGACAAAATAAATAATCTACGCCGGTTCTATCCCTACGCCACTGCCTGAGAAGTATTTCCTTCCTTTGTATGATTGTATTGTTAGGAAGGTATCCCAAAATTGGGACCGGCAAGAAACTCAGCGGGACAACTCTTTTCAAAAAACATTTGTAGTACATCTTAAGATCATCATGCATTAAACCAAAACATACAATTTTGATTAATAAGGAAATTTAAAATAATTTTGAAAAAATGTTGCCAGTACTAAAAAGGGGGGGAATGGTCACCACCGCCAAATACATCAGCCTCACGGTTTATGTCTAGACTGTTCCTTTATCAGATGAACAACTGGATCCCAAGCTGGTGGTAGAGACAAGCTTCTTTCCATTCTATTAAAGTTTGGATATTTCATTATCTCAATAGCCTCACGCAACATTCTAGGCATGTTTCTCTTCTCCTTAACGAGAACCAAAGGCTTGTCAAACTTAATAGAATGATTCGGTCCATCACTGACATGCTCCCAAACCGCAGACTGTTGTCGACGGTGCTTGACATCGGCTATGTGTTCCTTCACCCTAGTAGTGATATTCCTCTTTGTCTGCCCAACATATGAAAGCCCACATTCACAGTCCAGCTTATACACTCCTGCATTCAGTAAGGGCGTGCTATACTTAACAGGCCTCAGAAACTGCGACATCTTCTTCATTGGCTTAAAATAGGTTTTAATAGAAGCACGTTTCAAGATGCGGCTGATCCTGTCTGTAACCCCTCCAACAAAAGGCAGAACGGCTGGCCTGCGCTCAACAGTGGGAATCTTCATACGAGTCTTCTGATCGGCTCGAGGGATCTTCAGGTTGTTTGCCCGAAGTGCCTGCCTAGCATGCCGAAGCTCCGCAGCTAGATGCCGATCATCGCATATCTTTTGGGCTCTCTGAAACAAAGATTTGCCTACAGTAGCTAGTTGGCTGGGATGGTGGTGGGAATTGCCATTTAAATACCTATCAGTGTGAGTAGGTTTCCTATATACAGTGTGACCCAAAGTTTTATCCGGATTTCTTATAACCAAAACATCTAAGAAAGACAGAGAACAGTCATTTTCTAACTCCATAGTAAATTTAATTTTATCATGAATGGAATTTAAATGATCTAAGAAAGTTGAAACACTACTTTTTGGAAGGATAGTAAAGGTGTCATCTACATATCTTTTAAATATCTTCGGCTGCATGGGAGCCAATGAGAGTGCTCTCTCCTCGAAGTCCTCCATAAAGATGTCTGCGACAACAGGAGAAACTGGAGACCCCATCGCCACGCCATCCACTTGAAGGTAGAATTCACCGTTCCATAGTAAGTAGCCAGATGTAAGGCAATGTTCCAACAACTTAGCGTATTCTTCTGACATGTTCTGCTCCCTTAACCTTCTCTTGACAATTTCAATGCAGTCTTGCACAGGTAAACTGGTGAATAGTGACTGGACATCAAAACTGACCATGATTTCCTCATCCGTCAAAGTTAGGTCTTTAATATCATGGATGAACTGGTATGAATCCTTTGTATGTGTGCTACTATTACCACGCAGAGGTGAGAGAACACCCGCTAGGTGCTGAGCCAATTTATAGGTGGGAGCATCAATTTGACTCACTATAGGACGCAACGGGGCACCTGGTTTATGAATTTTAGGCAACCCATACAACTTTGGTGGCATTGGGGAATCAGGAACTAAACTTGGAACATCCAGATTAAGGTCGTCCGAGTATTCACCAATAAGCTCTTTGGTACTCTTTAATATCCTCGTAGTCGGATCTTTCTTAACATGTTTATATGTTGTATTGTCCGCTAATAAATCACCAATTTTCTGGTTGTAATCCGTAGTATTAAGTACAACCGTTGCGTTACCCTTGTCAGCGCGAAGAATAATCAGGTCTGGATCCTCGCGTAGCGTTTTCAACGCGATAAATTCATCTCTTGGCAGATTTGTTTTTGGTGGCTTCGACCTTCTCAACAACGATGACACATCTTGCCGTATAGCCTGGATGTTCTCTGCATCCACTTGATTCTTCACCAAACAGTCTTCAACACTGACAATGATCTCCTCAAATGGTATTCTCCGCGGAGCCACAACAAAATTCAAGCTTTTTGATAAAACCTTTGTTTGGGATTCTGACAATTCTTTGCATGACAGATTAATGACAGAGCGATTTGACACTGACAGCGACGTTTCATTTCCACCTCGACCGTTCCGAAACAATCCGTCACCGCTGCGTTTCGTTTTCGATTTCAACTTGTCAAACTTGGCAGATTGTCGTTTCTTACATTGTTCAAATTTAAATGTATAACGTTTACTACCTTGTTCAACTACATAATTAAAATCGATGTCTGTTAATAATCCCCGCAACACGTCGGTACATTCCTCAATCTGTTGCTCAAGGTTAAAAGCCGTGTAACGGTTATTGTGGATAGTTTTGCACAATAATCTCTTACTCGCCTGGCGAAGTATGCGTTCACTACCGAAAATGTCCTTCTTCGGAGCAATCTTCACGCAAGTGGGAATGAGGTCTTCATCTCGACATCTCTTTAAGAAATGCAAAGAGCAACGAGCCTGTGCAAGCTTATTCCCAAGGTCTTCATATCGCCGAATTTTATTTGCACCTTCCAGTCCGTACTGGTGTACATAATATTTTCTTCGGTTACCGCGAGGATTACTCATGAAATAAAACTATGAAAACGGATAAACTCGCGTATATTAACTAATTTTAACTTCATTCCGACGTTTCGAACACTTTACAGGGTTCGTGGTCTGCGGATGACTGACAATGGAGGAAATTTGATAGATCTACCTCCATCAAAATAAGAAAGATAAGTACAAAACTACCCACCAAAGAAAAATTACTAAACCACAGACAATAAATTTTAAGGGTGGATGTACATACAAAATTTGCAAATTAAGCTAGTTATTCATTACAAATATTTTCAGAATGAAGACAAGAGACAAAATAAATAATCTACGCCGGTTCTATCCCTACGCCACTGCCTGAGAAGTATTTCCTTCCTTTGTATGATTGTATTGTTAGGAAGGTATCCCAAAATTGGGACCGGCAAGAAACTCAGCGGGACAACTCTTTTCAAAAAACATTTGTAGTACATCTTAAGATCATCATGCATTAAACCAAAACATACAATTTTGATTAATAAGGAAATTTAAAATAATTTTGAAAAAATGTTGCCAGTACTAAAAAGGGGGGGAATGGTCACCACCGCCAAATACATCAGCCTCACGGTTTATGTCTAGACTGTTCCTTTATCAGATGAACAACTGGATCCCAAGCTGGTGGTAGAGACAAGCTTCTTTCCATTCTATTAAAGTTTGGATATTTCATTATCTCAATAGCCTCACGCAACATTCTAGGCATGTTTCTCTTCTCCTTAACGAGAACCAAAGGCTTGTCAAACTTAATAGAATGATTCGGTCCATCACTGACATGCTCCCAAACCGCAGACTGTTGTCGACGGTGCTTGACATCGGCTATGTGTTCCTTCACCCTAGTAGTGATATTCCTCTTTGTCTGCCCAACATATGAAAGCCCACATTCACAGTCCAGCTTATACACTCCTGCATTCAGTAAGGGCGTGCTATACTTAACAGGCCTCAGAAACTGCGACATCTTCTTCATTGGCTTAAAATAGGTTTTAATAGAAGCACGTTTCAAGATGCGGCTGATCCTGTCTGTAACCCCTCCAACAAAAGGCAGAACGGCTGGCCTGCGCTCAACAGTGGGAATCTTCATACGAGTCTTCTGATCGGCTCGAGGGATCTTCAGGTTGTTTGCCCGAAGTGCCTGCCTAGCATGCCGAAGCTCCGCAGCTAGATGCCGATCATCGCATATCTTTTGGGCTCTCTGAAACAAAGATTTGCCTACAGTAGCTAGTTGGCTGGGATGGTGGTGGGAATTGCCATTTAAATACCTATCAGTGTGAGTAGGTTTCCTATATACAGTGTGACCCAAAGTTTTATCCGGATTTCTTATAACCAAAACATCTAAGAAAGACAGAGAACAGTCATTTTCTAACTCCATAGTAAATTTAATTTTATCATGAATGGAATTTAAATGATCTAAGAAAGTTGAAACACTACTTTTTGGAAGGATAGTAAAGGTGTCATCTACATATCTTTTAAATATCTTCGGCTGCATGGGAGCCAATGAGAGTGCTCTCTCCTCGAAGTCCTCCATAAAGATGTCTGCGACAACAGGAGAAACTGGAGACCCCATCGCCACGCCATCCACTTGAAGGTAGAATTCACCGTTCCATAGTAAGTAGCCAGATGTAAGGCAATGTTCCAACAACTTAGCGTATTCTTCTGACATGTTCTGCTCCCTTAACCTTCTCTTGACAATTTCAATGCAGTCTTGCACAGGTAAACTGGTGAATAGTGACTGGACATCAAAACTGACCATGATTTCCTCATCCGTCAAAGTTAGGTCTTTAATATCATGGATGAACTGGTATGAATCCTTTGTATGTGTGCTACTATTACCACGCAGAGGTGAGAGAACACCCGCTAGGTGCTGAGCCAATTTATAGGTGGGAGCATCAATTTGACTCACTATAGGACGCAACGGGGCACCTGGTTTATGAATTTTAGGCAACCCATACAACTTTGGTGGCATTGGGGAATCAGGAACTAAACTTGGAACATCCAGATTAAGGTCGTCCGAGTATTCACCAATAAGCTCTTTGGTACTCTTTAATATCCTCGTAGTCGGATCTTTCTTAACATGTTTATATGTTGTATTGTCCGCTAATAAATCACCAATTTTCTGGTTGTAATCCGTAGTATTAAGTACAACCGTTGCGTTACCCTTGTCAGCGCGAAGAATAATCAGGTCTGGATCCTCGCGTAGCGTTTTCAACGCGATAAATTCATCTCTTGGCAGATTTGTTTTTGGTGGCTTCGACCTTCTCAACAACGATGACACATCTTGCCGTATAGCCTGGATGTTCTCTGCATCCACTTGATTCTTCACCAAACAGTCTTCAACACTGACAATGATCTCCTCAAATGGTATTCTCCGCGGAGCCACAACAAAATTCAAGCTTTTTGATAAAACCTTTGTTTGGGATTCTGACAATTCTTTGCATGACAGATTAATGACAGAGCGATTTGACACTGACAGCGACGTTTCATTTCCACCTCGACCGTTCCGAAACAATCCGTCACCGCTGCGTTTCGTTTTCGATTTCAACTTGTCAAACTTGGCAGATTGTCGTTTCTTACATTGTTCAAATTTAAATGTATAACGTTTACTACCTTGTTCAACTACATAATTAAAATCGATGTCTGTTAATAATCCCCGCAACACGTCGGTACATTCCTCAATCTGTTGCTCAAGGTTAAAAGCCGTGTAACGGTTATTGTGGATAGTTTTGCACAATAATCTCTTACTCGCCTGGCGAAGTATGCGTTCACTACCGAAAATGTCCATCTTCGGAGCAATCTTCACGCAAGTGGGAATGAGGTCTTCATCTCGACATCTCTTTAAGAAATGCAAAGAGCAACGAGACCTCATTCCCACTTGCGTGAAGATTGCTCCGAAGAAGGACATTTTCGGTAGTGAACGCATACTTCGCCAGGCGAGTAAGAGATTATTGTGCAAAACTATCCACAATAACCGTTACACGGCTTTTAACCTTGAGCAACAGATTGAGGAATGTACCGACGTGTTGCGGGGATTATTAACAGACATCGATTTTAATTATGTAGTTGAACAAGGTAGTAAACGTTATACATTTAAATTTGAACAATGTAAGAAACGACAATCTGCCAAGTTTGACAAGTTGAAATCGAAAACGAAACGCAGCGGTGACGGATTGTTTCGGAACGGTCGAGGTGGAAATGAAACGTCGCTGTCAGTGTCAAATCGCTCTGTCATTAATCTGTCATGCAAAGAATTGTCAGAATCCCAAACAAAGGTTTTATCAAAAAGCTTGAATTTTGTTGTGGCTCCGCGGAGAATACCATTTGAGGAGATCATTGTCAGTGTTGAAGACTGTTTGGTGAAGAATCAAGTGGATGCAGAGAACATCCAGGCTATACGGCAAGATGTGTCATCGTTGTTGAGAAGGTCGAAGCCACCAAAAACAAATCTGCCAAGAGATGAATTTATCGCGTTGAAAACGCTACGCGAGGATCCAGACCTGATTATTCTTCGCGCTGACAAGGGTAACGCAACGGTTGTACTTAATACTACGGATTACAACCAGAAAATTGGTGATTTATTAGCGGACAATACAACATATAAACATGTTAAGAAAGATCCGACTACGAGGATATTAAAGAGTACCAAAGAGCTTATTGGTGAATACTCGGACGACCTTAATCTGGATGTTCCAAGTTTAGTTCCTGATTCCCCAATGCCACCAAAGTTGTATGGGTTGCCTAAAATTCATAAACCAGGTGCCCCGTTGCGTCCTATAGTGAGTCAAATTGATGCTCCCACCTATAAATTGGCTCAGCACCTAGCGGGTGTTCTCTCACCTCTGCGTGGTAATAGTAGCACACATACAAAGGATTCATACCAGTTCATCCATGATATTAAAGACCTAACTTTGACGGATGAGGAAATCATGGTCAGTTTTGATGTCCAGTCACTATTCACCAGTTTACCTGTGCAAGACTGCATTGAAATTGTCAAGAGAAGGTTAAGGGAGCAGAACATGTCAGAAGAATACGCTAAGTTGTTGGAACATTGCCTTACATCTGGCTACTTACTATGGAACGGTGAATTCTACCTTCAAGTGGATGGCGTGGCGATGGGGTCTCCAGTTTCTCCTGTTGTCGCAGACATCTTTATGGAGGACTTCGAGGAGAGAGCACTCTCATTGGCTCCCATGCAGCCGAAGATATTTAAAAGATATGTAGATGACACCTTTACTATCCTTCCAAAAAGTAGTGTTTCAACTTTCTTAGATCATTTAAATTCCATTCATGATAAAATTAAATTTACTATGGAGTTAGAAAATGACTGTTCTCTGTCTTTCTTAGATGTTTTGGTTATAAGAAATCCGGATAAAACTTTGGGTCACACTGTATATAGGAAACCTACTCACACTGATAGGTATTTAAATGGCAATTCCCACCACCATCCCAGCCAACTAGCTACTGTAGGCAAATCTTTGTTTCAGAGAGCCCAAAAGATATGCGATGATCGGCATCTAGCTGCGGAGCTTCGGCATGCTAGGCAGGCACTTCGGGCAAACAACCTGAAGATCCCTCGAGCCGATCAGAAGACTCGTATGAAGATTCCCACTGTTGAGCGCAGGCCAGCCGTTCTGCCTTTTGTTGGAGGGGTTACAGACAGGATCAGCCGCATCTTGAAACGTGCTTCTATTAAAACCTATTTTAAGCCAATGAAGAAGATGTCGCAGTTTCTGAGGCCTGTTAAGTATAGCACGCCCTTACTGAATGCAGGAGTGTATAAGCTGGACTGTGAATGTGGGCTTTCATATGTTGGGCAGACAAAGAGGAATATCACTACTAGGGTGAAGGAACACATAGCCGATGTCAAGCACCGTCGACAACAGTCTGCGGTTTGGGAGCATGTCAGTGATGGACCGAATCATTCTATTAAGTTTGACAAGCCTTTGGTTCTCGTTAAGGAGAAGAGAAACATGCCTAGAATGTTGCGTGAGGCTATTGAGATAATGAAATATCCAAACTTTAATAGAATGGAAAGAAGCTTGTCTCTACCACCAGCTTGGGATCCAGTTGTTCATCTGATAAAGGAACAGTCTAGACATAAACCGTGAGGCTGATGTATTTGGCGGTGGTGACCATTCCCCCCCTTTTTAGTACTGGCAACATTTTTTCAAAATTATTTTAAATTTCCTTATTAATCAAAATTGTATGTTTTGGTTTAATGCATGATGATCTTAAGATGTACTACAAATGTTTTTTGAAAAGAGTTGTCCCGCTGAGTTTCTTGCCGGTCCCAATTTTGGGATACCTTCCTAACAATACAATCATACAAAGGAAGGAAATACTTCTCAGGCAGTGGCGTAGGGATAGAACCGGCGTAGATTATTTATTTTGTCTCTTGTCTTCATTCTGAAAATATTTGTAATGAATAACTAGCTTAATTTGCAAATTTTGTATGTACATCCACCCTTAAAATTTATTGTCTGTGGTTTAGTAATTTTTCTTTGGTGGGTAGTTTTGTACTTATCTTTCTTATTTTGATGGAGGTAGATCTATCAAATTTCCTCCATTGTCAGTCATCCGCAGACCACGAACCCTGTAAAGTGTTCGAAACGTCGGAATGAAGTTAAAATTAGTTAATATACGCGAGTTTATCCGTTTTCATAGTTTTATTTCATGAGTAATCCTCGCGGTAACCGAAGAAAATATTATGTACACCAGTACGGACTGGAAGGTGCAAATAAAATTCGGCGATATGAAGACCTTGGGAATAAGCTTGCACAGGCTCGTTGCTCTTTGCATTTCTTAAAGAGATGTCGAGATGAAGACCTCATTCCCACTTGCGTGAAGATTGCTCCGAAGAAGGACATTTTCGGTAGTGAACGCATACTTCGCCAGGCGAGTAAGAGATTATTGTGCAAAACTATCCACAATAACCGTTACACGGCTTTTAACCTTGAGCAACAGATTGAGGAATGTACCGACGTGTTGCGGGGATTATTAACAGACATCGATTTTAATTATGTAGTTGAACAAGGTAGTAAACGTTATACATTTAAATTTGAACAATGTAAGAAACGACAATCTGCCAAGTTTGACAAGTTGAAATCG
Source organism: Thaumatotibia leucotreta (assembly GCA_025490895.1). Taxonomy (NCBI): domain Eukaryota; kingdom Metazoa; phylum Arthropoda; class Insecta; order Lepidoptera; family Tortricidae; genus Thaumatotibia; species Thaumatotibia leucotreta. The sequence goes on along the minus strand of JALPQI010005204.1, from coordinate 30,962 downwards.
AAAACGAAACGCAGCGGTGACGGATTGTTTCGGAACGGTCGAGGTGGAAATGAAACGTCGCTGTCAGTGTCAAATCGCTCTGTCATTAATCTGTCATGCAAAGAATTGTCAGAATCCCAAACAAAGGTTTTATCAAAAAGCTTGAATTTTGTTGTGGCTCCGCGGAGAATACCATTTGAGGAGATCATTGTCAGTGTTGAAGACTGTTTGGTGAAGAATCAAGTGGATGCAGAGAACATCCAGGCTATACGGCAAGATGTGTCATCGTTGTTGAGAAGGTCGAAGCCACCAAAAACAAATCTGCCAAGAGATGAATTTATCGCGTTGAAAACGCTACGCGAGGATCCAGACCTGATTATTCTTCGCGCTGACAAGGGTAACGCAACGGTTGTACTTAATACTACGGATTACAACCAGAAAATTGGTGATTTATTAGCGGACAATACAACATATAAACATGTTAAGAAAGATCCGACTACGAGGATATTAAAGAGTACCAAAGAGCTTATTGGTGAATACTCGGACGACCTTAATCTGGATGTTCCAAGTTTAGTTCCTGATTCCCCAATGCCACCAAAGTTGTATGGGTTGCCTAAAATTCATAAACCAGGTGCCCCGTTGCGTCCTATAGTGAGTCAAATTGATGCTCCCACCTATAAATTGGCTCAGCACCTAGCGGGTGTTCTCTCACCTCTGCGTGGTAATAGTAGCACACATACAAAGGATTCATACCAGTTCATCCATGATATTAAAGACCTAACTTTGACGGATGAGGAAATCATGGTCAGTTTTGATGTCCAGTCACTATTCACCAGTTTACCTGTGCAAGACTGCATTGAAATTGTCAAGAGAAGGTTAAGGGAGCAGAACATGTCAGAAGAATACGCTAAGTTGTTGGAACATTGCCTTACATCTGGCTACTTACTATGGAACGGTGAATTCTACCTTCAAGTGGATGGCGTGGCGATGGGGTCTCCAGTTTCTCCTGTTGTCGCAGACATCTTTATGGAGGACTTCGAGGAGAGAGCACTCTCATTGGCTCCCATGCAGCCGAAGATATTTAAAAGATATGTAGATGACACCTTTACTATCCTTCCAAAAAGTAGTGTTTCAACTTTCTTAGATCATTTAAATTCCATTCATGATAAAATTAAATTTACTATGGAGTTAGAAAATGACTGTTCTCTGTCTTTCTTAGATGTTTTGGTTATAAGAAATCCGGATAAAACTTTGGGTCACACTGTATATAGGAAACCTACTCACACTGATAGGTATTTAAATGGCAATTCCCACCACCATCCCAGCCAACTAGCTACTGTAGGCAAATCTTTGTTTCAGAGAGCCCAAAAGATATGCGATGATCGGCATCTAGCTGCGGAGCTTCGGCATGCTAGGCAGGCACTTCGGGCAAACAACCTGAAGATCCCTCGAGCCGATCAGAAGACTCGTATGAAGATTCCCACTGTTGAGCGCAGGCCAGCCGTTCTGCCTTTTGTTGGAGGGGTTACAGACAGGATCAGCCGCATCTTGAAACGTGCTTCTATTAAAACCTATTTTAAGCCAATGAAGAAGATGTCGCAGTTTCTGAGGCCTGTTAAGTATAGCACGCCCTTACTGAATGCAGGAGTGTATAAGCTGGACTGTGAATGTGGGCTTTCATATGTTGGGCAGACAAAGAGGAATATCACTACTAGGGTGAAGGAACACATAGCCGATGTCAAGCACCGTCGACAACAGTCTGCGGTTTGGGAGCATGTCAGTGATGGACCGAATCATTCTATTAAGTTTGACAAGCCTTTGGTTCTCGTTAAGGAGAAGAGAAACATGCCTAGAATGTTGCGTGAGGCTATTGAGATAATGAAATATCCAAACTTTAATAGAATGGAAAGAAGCTTGTCTCTACCACCAGCTTGGGATCCAGTTGTTCATCTGATAAAGGAACAGTCTAGACATAAACCGTGAGGCTGATGTATTTGGCGGTGGTGACCATTCCCCCCCTTTTTAGTACTGGCAACATTTTTTCAAAATTATTTTAAATTTCCTTATTAATCAAAATTGTATGTTTTGGTTTAATGCATGATGATCTTAAGATGTACTACAAATGTTTTTTGAAAAGAGTTGTCCCGCTGAGTTTCTTGCCGGTCCCAATTTTGGGATACCTTCCTAACAATACAATCATACAAAGGAAGGAAATACTTCTCAGGCAGTGGCGTAGGGATAGAACCGGCGTAGATTATTTATTTTGTCTCTTGTCTTCATTCTGAAAATATTTGTAATGAATAACTAGCTTAATTTGCAAATTTTGTATGTACATCCACCCTTAAAATTTATTGTCTGTGGTTTAGTAATTTTTCTTTGGTGGGTAGTTTTGTACTTATCTTTCTTATTTTGATGGAGGTAGATCTATCAAATTTCCTCCATTGTCAGTCATCCGCAGACCACGAACCCTGTAAAGTGTTCGAAACGTCGGAATGAAGTTAAAATTAGTTAATATACGCGAGTTTATCCGTTTTCATAGTTTTATTTCATGAGTAATCCTCGCGGTAACCGAAGAAAATATTAAGGATTATGTCGTCAACTGCGGGGGAGCAGGTGAGGCCTCGTTCGCCTCGTGGGAGTCGTGGGGTACGGGAAATTGCTACATTTAAATGAAAACTTGTCTTCTTGGATTTTAGAAGCAATAATCCGCCGCGACGTACCGTAAAGCTAACAACTGAAGCTGGTATGTGGTTACATAGGTAATCAAACTTAACAAAATGAACTATACAGGTTGGTCCATTCAAATCGGTCAGTATGGGAAAGTCTGAAACTATAAGACATGCGACGATGCGACGAACTGTTGTTAGGAACCATGTCATCGATTGTAATAATAAGGAAAACTGCGTTGATAAATATGAGAGAAAAAACTTTTTTTTATTAAGATTTACACAATAAACACCTTTTAAAATAAATGTAAGTACGTGAAAACAATGAATTCCATTAATTTTAGACATCATGTTTCTTAGAGATATTTACTGCTTAAGACTTACACAAACGATATCTGAATAGAAATAGTGTAAGTTTACTTTTTTAAAACAACCGGGTTCGTTTCCCTAGCTAGGTACAGTTTTTTTTTCAAATGTATGAATGCAGTTTTTCTTTTTATCAAAATTGGTGACATGGTTCCTAAGAACAAATCTTCGTATGTCTTATAGTTTCAGACTTTCCCATACTGACCGATTTGCATGGGCCAATCTGTATATGCTCCATAATCATCATAATCATATCAGCCGAAAAGCATCCACTGCTGAACATAGGCCACACTCAAAGATTGCCACAATGACCGGTCCTGCGCCATCCGCAGCCAACGGACTTCTGCGACCTTCACCAGGTCATCAGTCCACTTTGTGGACCTACCCACACTGCGCTTTCCGATACGTGGCCGCCACTTGAGAACCTTTCCGCCCCAACGGCCACCCGTTTAACGATTCGGAGAGCTACATTGGTTAATTTGGCTCTACTGCGGATGACCTCATGTGTGATAAGAGATTCAAAATTCTTATCGTTGTCTTGTTTCATACCTCTCTGTCACGCTTTTAGTTGCTGTTTCGATTTAGTATAAAAAAAATCGGAGCACTTGTATTTTTCATGCTAGATTTTAATCCATACATCAGAAATTTAAAATTGCGCAGCGACACGTTTTTTAGGGACACAAAATAAGACAACGAAAAGAATTTGGACCCATGAACCTAAAGGTACTAACCCCGTACTCTACGAAATTCGATCGTTACACAACACGTGATTAGTTGATTTCGTAGAGTGGGGGATAGAATAACGAATGCTCGTTTGGTCTGAAGTCTTAGTGCACCTAAGAGTCATCCCTTATTAACCCTTTAGTCCTCTAAAAGTAAAACAAAAAAACAAAACCTAGCTATCCAAATTCCGAGTTACAATTACTCCCAACAATATTTGCCAACAGCTAGTCTGAGTCTCGCCGGCGGCAACTCGGCGGGAGACAAAGTGAGAACGCGGTGACAAAGACGAGGGCCCTCGAGTCCTGAATGCAAGGAGCTCGGTGCCTTGCTTATTTAAATAATGAAAAATGTACTGCGGCTCACAAATAAGTTTCGTGTTGCATTTCTATGAAGTGCGGCTAAAGATATTCATTATTGTGTTTCCATAAATATATATTGAGAAATCTTGCATTAAGCGACCTGGCCCCACGGCAAGCTCATGACCAGGGGGTTATTTCTCGAAAGATTGTAACTTGTAATTCAAGCGGAAGTCCTTATTTAAATAATAGTGTTAGAAAGTGACTTCCACTTGTATTACAAATTACAAGCTTTTGAGAAACGGGCCCAGGGCTTATAAGAAAATAATTTGTATTAACATAATAATATTATTATTATTGATTTCCTCTTCTCTAATTTTATAAATCATTTTAAGCAATTCTAATAAATTAGAACCTACATTACGACACAAGTGCGAAAAACATGAAATTCGAAACGAGTGGCGATGTTTGAAATCGATACGGGTTACGAATTTCCTTTTTGCACGTGTCTCGTACGACGTTTTTTTAGTACAGATGGCCCTCCGAAGTTTTGAACCTGACGTAAAATAAGCCACTTCTCGCAATAGCGCGTAAAAAAGGCACCACCTGTACTAAAATCGTACATTTCGATACAAGTGCAAACAAAAATTTTTTCGACGGGGGTTAAAGTTGGAGCCCGATTGAAACGAAGGGCGACAATCACCCGAGTTAAAAAGAGTTTTCCTAACGAACTTTGCGCCCGCTTCGAAGCGTGCGCAAAGTTTACTTTTCCGCACTAGTTATAAAGAAAAGTTGGTTTTCTAAGCTAAAAATCTAAATGTGTCGTCACACTAAGGGGGGAGGGTGTCGTTAATTGTGACGAAGTGTGACAAGGGGGGAGGGAGTAGTCAAGAAATCATGAAATTGGGGTGACGTAATTAATGGACGATCCTTTACCTACTTCATTTCAAACTCGTACGTAAAATTCAGATAAGATTTTGATCAAGTAAGACAATGTCCAATCTAAATAGTAGTACATTTAGATGCAAAAAAAAAATTTTGACGATGGTGAAAGTTGGATCCCGAATGAAACGAGGGCGACAATCACCTGAGTTAAAAAGAAGTTTTTACACGTGTATCGACGACTTTTTTCATAACAAGTGCCTTAAAAAGAGAAATTTACGCAAAGATTACTTTTCCGCACTAGTTTGGAAATAGTACATTTCGATACAGGTGAAAATATATTTTTTTCTACGAGGGTGGAAGTTGGAGCCCGAGTGAAACGAGGGCGACAATCACCCAATTTAAAAAGAAGTTTTTACAGGTGTGTCGAAAGACTTTTTTCATAACAAGTGCCTTAAAAAGAGAAAGTTTACTTTTCCGCACTAGTTAGGAAAAGGTTATTTTGACGTTGATTTTATCATATTTTTTACTCCAGAAGAGGAGACCAATAACAAATTGGTTCCCAAGAGGCCGACGCTTGATTAGAGTTCGTTATTTCTCCCTGCACTGTCTTTCCGCATCGTCGTACAGTAATTAATCACTGGTATGGATGGAACCATTATATTTTATAGTTATTATAAGTACCTACGACACAACAGTAAGAAATTCAATAATTACTAATAATAAATGCCCCGATACTAAATAAATGGTAAAAAAATCGCACTCTGTGTGCTCACATTGTCCTTCAATCATTCACTCTCTTCATTTTTTTATAAAATAACGTTCTTTTACTGCAAATACCAGAGTTATGTGCACGTATCATGTTATCCGATAATGAATTTAATAATCATAATAATTAAATTGATTCAGCTAAAACACAATTTGTGCAGATAGCTAAAATAAAACATATGTGCAGTAATATGACGATAATGTTGTTACAAAAAAACTGCGGCAGTGATCGAACCATTTAATACTTGCACTTAATTGTATCACATCACCACCCTATTACATTCCACTGATGGACGTAGACCCCTCCCATTACTAATACGTATGGACGCATGGGGAAATGCCTATAATCGCTATGCTTAGGCAAGCAGGTTGGCGATCGCAGTAATGTGTTCATTATGATGACGCTTTTGCTTGTCATCGATCTTAAATAACGGGGACATTGACACTTCAATCCCTGATTCGATTCTTGCAACACCCACGGGAAGAGTTGGGAACACATTTACTGCATTGTATTATGAAATCAAAAATTGGCCGATTGCAAAAAATATAGGTACGTAAGTAGAGTAGTAACTATCTACAATTTTTTAGCTTTAACGAAAACAATATTTATACTTAACATTTTTGTGTTACGAATTTACACATATAGCTTGTATGATTATTGATTAACTTCCATTGTAGATTCGTCATGTCCGTCTGTCACAGCCAATTTACTCAGAAACTATAAATGTTACAGTAATGAATTTCGGTAAGGATATGTGTTGTATGAACAGCTACATAATTATGATACTACATTGTAAAAAAATATTGGGGTGGGGGCCCTCCATACATGTATCAGAAGATTCAGAAGGGTAGATTTTTTTTTCGATGTACATAAACGTGTATCATCGGGCGTCAATCATCATATCGGGGTATCAATAGAAAGGTCTTTGGTTTATTATAAAAGCTTCTGTTTAATAACATTTTTATGATAAATTGATAATGGTACGGAAACCTTCGCGCGCGAGTCCGACTCGCACTTGGCCGGTTTTTTTTACTATCATGTTGCCATTTTTTCTACTCTTCTTTGGCAGACCGGATATTATTATTAAATATACATACTGGACACAAAATTATATCTCGGGCCCTGAGGAGGCATTAAAATTAGTTTTGGCGGGTAATTCAATTCCTCTCCAGCGGGACGGCCAAGATCCGCCGTTTTTTCTCCCGGAGGGCATTTGTCCGGCTAATGTACTGGCAGTAATTAATTTAATGTAAATGACTCCGCCTTTCGTATATCGTGATGTGAGGACATTTAGGTCTAATATATTTTCCCTCTTTTTTCAACTAAAAAGCTGGAAGAATGCTTTTGGGAATATTGAGAAGGTTTTCTAGTTTCGCTGACTAAAAATAAATAGCAGAGCCAGTTAATTCAGAGTTTCTAAATGGTGTCTACGGTGAAGGAAACCATCGTAAGGAAACCTGCATACACCTGCGAAGAAATTCAAGGGAGTATGTGAAATCTCCAACAAGTACCGAGCCAGCGTTGGGACTACGCAAAATAGGCACGTATGATGTCAAGATGCGGGATAAAATGGCCAAAAAAACAACAACAACCACAACAACAAATTGTGTCATCAAAACTCACTCTCATCTAGGATTAAAACAATCTCGTTAAAATCTCGGTGTCTTTTCCAATTTAAAAATAAAGCACTTGAGGAAAGCTCCATGTCGGGCCTCCTAGTACTTCCTTTGAGCACTCGTGTTCAAGCCACCAAATTAGTGCCCGTGCCGACTTGCCGGTACAGGGCAATTTGTTTACATCCGTGGCTTCTAGGCAAGTCTTGGTTACGTACTGTAATCTAACGAGTATCATCATTTGAGAATGTGATGCCTATATTACCTACTATTATTTTATTTATTTATTTAAACTTTATTGCACAAAAGTAAATCTTAACGTAAAAGGTAAAGCCAAATTTAAGGCAAAGAGTATAACAGTGTTTATAAAATCTGTTTCGTAACAGAATCGTAGTGAATACGCGTGATAGCTGCATAAAGCTATCACGCGTACCTAGTAGCTCTTTAGCGAGAAGACAGCCTCTATTGCTTTCATATATTGTTATGTTAAAACAAAACCGGCCAAGTGCGAGTCAGACTCGCACGCGGAGAGTTCCGTGCCATTGTCAATTTATTATTTAAAAATACAGTTAAATCAACTTACCTCAAAAACTATATGAGATAATTTAATCAAACCAAAAATCGTTGATAGAGTTTATTAATGTGCATAACATATATTTTTTTTAGAATTTTATATCGCGTAGTTTAAAAAATAGAGGGGGGGGGACACATTTTTCAGACTTTGAAAGCTGATATCTCGAAAACGATTTGCTTAAATAAAAATGAGATTTATAAACCTTTATATCATTTTCAAAGACCTTTCTATTAATACCCCACAAGCTTATAAACAACAAAAAAAAAATTCTATCCCTCAGTTACATGTATGGAGGGCCCCCACCCCAATGGTTTTTTTTTACAATTTAGTATCATAATCCTGTAGCGGTTCATACAACACATATCCTTACCAAATTTCGTTACTGTAGCATTTATAGTTTCCGAGTAAATCGGCTGTGACAGACGGACAGACGGACATGACGAATCTATAAGGGTTCCGTTTTTGCCATGTTGGCCACGGAACCCTAAAAAAGGAAAACATTCCTTTTTTTGTGAGGTGTGCAATAAAGAATATTAAATATTGTATTGTGTATACAGGATGTTAGTTTCGATTTGCGTTAATAAATTGGACAGGTTACATGGGACATTTATAGAAGTTGCCTGGAATATAGGATTTAGGATTTATTTTTTATGTTTTCATACATATTAAATGAAATGATAAGTATGAGAGAACCTTAAGAATAAAATAAAAGTTAATTTCAGGTGACTGACGGCACATGTCATAATAAGTACCTAACATAAGAATGTAAGAAAGGTTGCAATACACTTGTTCAGTCATTAAACTTATATTTTTAATAACTAAATAAAAGTTAGGACACTAGTTTCTTAGAGAAATTTATTATATTTGACCTAAATAAGCTTTCCTTAAATTTAAAGCAAATAGAGAAAAACACCCTGTATTTAGGTACTATTAGGCCCGTGTCATTTATTAGCACTATGGTTGTGCACGTTATATTTCATTAATTGTGTAGATTAATGCCTATTATAGTTTCACAAAAAAACATTTTCAGAACTGATGCAATACAGCCCACTCAATCCGATAGACGTAATTTGGTGCAGATATTTCGTGAATTTCGGAACAAATTTCGGCGTTGGAAACCGCTAAAATTCCAATCTGGATTTAGCATTGTGAAATAACTAAACTCACTTAGGCAAATTTTAGGGTATGCAAGTTAATTAGTGGTATAGTATGTACAGTACCGGCCAATAATATATCACATACAGGTTTTTTTCAGTAGATTTATTTTTATTTTTGTAAGTGTTTTTCACACTTTCCACCTCACGACTATAGATAGTCTAGGCATAGGCCTTTACACTAGCGATGAAAAAACTGGTCATCATGTAGTGATTTTTTCATAAAGAGATTTTGCGTAAGGCATGGATTTCTTAGTAAAATTCTTTTTTTTACTACAGCTATTTTAGCAATATGCTGTGTCTCCAATTGCAATTCACAATACTTAATTGCAGTATTCATCATTAAACTGTGCAAAAGTACCAAAATAATATGCTATCTACATGCGAACATGTGCCGCTTACTCTATACACGCTCATACAAAAAGTCACGAATGTGATATATTATTGGCCGGTACTGTATGTATGTAAACCGTTAATACCGAGTTAAACTTATATTTGTGGTGCACCATTAAGGTTTAAGTATGTATGTATGTAAATTCTTTATTGCACACCAAACACAGGCAAAAATAGGTACACATTTTTACAAAAATTTTGACAGGTACAAAGGCGAACTTATCCCTGTAAGGGATCTCTTCCAGTTAACCTTTGAGCAAAGGAGTCGTCAATATGAAGCAAAACATACCGTGTACAGTGGATAATATATTTAAATTTACAATTTACTTCAATTCTTGCTTTAAACATGTCCTTTAAAAATATAAGCTAATTGGGAATAAGGAATAACGTTCTAATTTGATTACTTTCCACTTGCGACGGATTCTTTTTCAAAACTTGTATTTTTTAAATCTTTTAACACATTTTTTTTCAACGGCTTAACGTAGTAACTGCGAAATTGTAGTAACGCACAAAAGGTCGAAATGTATGTTGATTGTGTCTACAAAATCAGAGGAGTTAGTATTCCTGTAGTGATCGTGACCTACTCCGGGATTCAGGTCATTCGTCGCTTAGAATCTTGAGATTGATTTGGTATCCTCATTCGTTCCAGATTCTTTCAATAGGTACATTTAATAAGAATTATTTTAAATAGAGTAGAAAAAGTTGGCGCTAAAAAATACTTAATTATACATAACATTAATCTAAAAAGAATACTCGTTACTGATTATTAAGTAGAGTAAGTTATTGTTAGATTAGATTCGATTATAGTACCACTAAAACTGTATGTTATAACGACCCAATTATTCAACCTAGGCACTGAAAAATTTATTTATATTAATTATATGCGTTCTTTTTTAATTTTGTACATGAATGGTAATAATCACTTAAATATAGGCTTATTTTCATCTGATTACTTATCTGACCCGATCCTTCTTTGTGACCTTTCTAATGTAAATAAGATATTTTCTAAAATATTAAGACAAGCGACATCTAGAGAATTTGACTAGTTCTAAAACACGAGCACACTTTCAACATCACTGTTCACCAACAAAACCCCCGACTAGTAAGATTGTGAACAGCGCCATCTCTGCGCGAACGTTGAAATCGCGAAAAGAAAGGGGGTCGCTTCACTTCGTTCCGCACCCCTAGCAAAGCGGACTAGGACCGAGCTACCTAAAGTAAGCTATTGGTACCAACAGTATCTAATAGATGGCGCTGATCCTGAAAATTTTGGCAAGGTAAGCCTTCCAGATTAAAATGCATCTTAACATCTTAACACTAATAAAAGCAATAGGCTACAGTGTAATATAATATAATAAAAATATTAGTTTCTTTATCGGCATAGAGGAGTATTACTATCAAAAACTTTTTACTAGATATTCGTATTTTATTGATTAATAATGTTATGTGTAGCCAATGTCCACAAAAGGAGTAGGTACTAGGGTGGGTCATTTTTCAAAAATTTCGATTTTCTGAAGAAAATAGTAACAAAACGGTGCCATTTGATATTTGATTATCACTCTTATTTTTATTATATTTTTAATTTAAGTTTTTCTGCCTCCGGATTTGATTAGTAATTTTCCTAAAATGTATGGAACTTAAAAAAAAAAGTTATTATTTTCGACTTTTTTTTCGTCTCTTTTGGCTCCATAACTATAGAAAAGCTATTTCCAGGTAAACACAATACTCAAACATAGCTCATGTTGCAATAAAAAGTAAAAACATAGATATCAACTGTGGTCAGTACAAAATGTACTGAAGTTTCTATGAAATCTTTCAATGAGATCCGGAGGCAGAAAATTAATTCCGATGGCCAAATAATTTAGCACACTCTTTGTCAACCTAATTACGGAACTGTTACTAGTAAAAAACAAATACTTTTTTTTTCTTCATACATCAGTGACCCACCCTAGTAGGTACACAAGTACAATACAGCCTCGTTAGGTTTCAACGAAGCAATGTCATTCAAATGACGCCAGAATAATCGATAGTACATTAGGAGCGATCTACTTACGTGTACAGAGCGCATTGGCCTCTTCTGTGTACTGTACTGTGGCACTTACCTGTGAACAAAACAATTTAATTAAATGTTATTTACGAGGTGAAAAGCTTTTACATAGACTGTGCGGTTTGAAACGAGAAAAAAACGTGCATAATTTCTCGCATGATAATGTGCAAATTTTACTATTATTCGATATATATATCAAATTAACCCTTAAATCGACAACGACACTTTTTTTGAAAAAATACATAAAACTATAGTTTTTATGCCTATTTATATGATTTTAAATAACAGAAAATTAATAAAAAAAATCGCTTATGGATAGTTTTTTAGAGATCATATGTCAAGTATGTTGCACGTTGCCAACTATGCAGTGAATAGGTATTGGGCTTGAACGTCCAGTATTTTTGCCATTGCCAATTGTACGGTTAATTTAGTTTATTATATTTTTAATTTTTTTTTACATATATTATATGAAACAAGATATTTTATGTCAAAATCCTTATTAAAAAACTTATAATTTCAATAAGTAAGTAGTAATATCTTAGAACCTGTGGACTATAAATGAAAAAAAAGGGACACTGAAATTCAAAGCTGACATAGAATAATATAAGTTTTTATAAATGGTAAATATAAATTCACCTGGTTCTATGTCAGCCTTTGATTTCAGTGTATCTTTTTTCCATTTGTAGTTCACAGGTTCTACGATTTAGGTTCACAATTTAGTAAAATCAATGCATTTAGAGCGGCTTAGTTTACTTGGCTCATCATCAACAGCGATGTCCTAATGATGTCCTTATCATACGGCAAGCAAAACTTTTTTCAGATTGACTTTTGTTTACATGTTTGTTGGACTCTTCTCCGAGTAAATTAAGTCGCTCCAATGAAAAATCAATACTGGGAGTCACTGAAAATATGCTGTTTTCTGTACTGCTGTGCAGCATCTTCCTCATCTGAGTTTTCGGCATCTAGGAAACTTTTTTTAGACTTGAAATCACACAGCTTTATTAGAAATACATTACATAAAAATAATATTTAAATATATTAATAATTCTTTGACATAATGGGCAGCAAGAGCTCATTGAGTGCGAAGATCTATTTCGTTATTAGTACCTACGTCGTTATGAGTAGTATGTAAAAAAATGGCCATATAGCAATATTATGATATAGATGTTAATGCAGGTCACTTAGTACTAGTTTTTACATAAAAAGTGTCCCATTTTCATTTCATTTGAGTGGTTTTACTCGAAATTATAATTGTGTTGATGAAGTACGTCAACATTGGCAACGAGAAAAATACTGGACGTAGTTAAAACACCGTATCATTGGCAACGGGAAAAATACTGGACATAGCAACAACAACATAAAACATGGCGTAGTTGCCAACGGGAAAAATACTAGACATTCTACTTTGCAAGTAATAAACTCATTGATGAACTGTGTTAGAAGTTTCAGGTAAACAGAAATATGTACTTCAAGTATTTAGTTAAATAGATGTGCAAATTAAACAATACCTTATCATACAAAACTACGAAAAAAAAATTGTTAACGTTAGGCCGGGCGACGTGTCCTTCCCAATTGGGTATCTTGGCGGCGATTTATGACAAACTAGCGTTTCTGTTGGCTCGACACATTTTTTTTTAGAATAATAATCATTATGCAATACACTTACACTGCTTAGTTTTCGCTTCAGCGTTTTGGTTTCTTGTGTAGATTTTTGTGTTTTGGATGTCTAGTATTTTACCCGGTATCGAATTAAGGGTTAATACGTATTCACTATTCAGATATAGTGATTACAGTGTAACACTTACGCTGGGATCGTAAAAAATAAATAAACAGGCGATGTAATGGTCACTTTCATTACAATTACATGGATTTACTCATACTTTCAGTTATTATTCTCGTGGATCTAACGTGGAGAGCAACACATATACCGATATCCAAATGATAATACGGAAATTTTATTTTTCAAAAAGTCCACGTTCCCTGGGCCGATTACACGTATTTATGTAAGTGTATGAATGCAGTTATTCGTTTTACTAAAATCGATCTCAAGGTTCCTAAAACAAGATTTCGTCATCTGTTATGCGGTGATTGCGGTGTTAACAATTCCACTAATAGTTTTCAATGAGTGTGAATTCAACAGTCCCCCTATAAAAAAAAACACTTAGTTATTCGTTAACAATTATTTTTAATCGAAGATTGCTTTATTTTTTAAAAATTATTGCGGTATAAACTTCTTCATCATCATCATCATCTCAGCCATAATACGTCCACTGCTGAACATAGGCCTCCCCTCTGGACCTCCACATGTACCGGTTAGATGCGACCTGCATCCAGCGCGTCCCGGCGACCTTCATAAGGTCGTCTGTCCATCTTGTGGGTGGACGTCCTACACTGCGTTTGCCTAGCCGTGGTCTTCAGTCAAGCACTTATCGACCCCATCGACCATCTTAGAAACTTATTGCTATGATAATGTTTGCTAGTAAGTAAAGGTAAGTACAAACATTTCCTGTCTCCCCGCGCTCCAAACAAAAACGCCTACGTTTATTACCCAACGTTATTGCTTTTTCACGGAAACTCTAAAATTAGGCTAATATTGGACCTAACTTCCAATATACGTCTTTTCGGAGAAAACGAGGACTTATTTTGAACGACATAAGAGTCCAAATACCTACTCGGTTCGAATGTATTCAATATAGAATCTTGACACAGGGCGATAAATGGAATAGAATATAAAGGGTAATCACTAATCAGGTCGATCAAAAGAAAAATCGCCATGTGTAATGTAGGCATTAATCATATGGAATTAAATAAAATAAATAAATACATATCTAAGGACATCTTAGACAAATCGATTACGATTAAGGCTTGTGTTGTGGGTACCAAGCGACGATAATTATGTACCATGTACCTACGTGTACTTAAGCATCTAAATAAATACACAAACAGCCACAACCAAGGAACAAATATTTGTAATTCTTAAAAATCAGGTTATAAGGTCAATAAAGTCAGCATCTGTAGCCTAGTTTGTAGTGACCCTGCCTACGAAGCCGGAGGTTCCGTCCGGGTTCGAAACCCGGCGAGGGCATTATTTGTGTATTTATTTATCACAAATATTTGTTCCTTGGTCGTGGCTGTCTATGTATTTAAGTATCTATCTTACATATATCGTCGCTTGGTACCCACTCCATAAGCCTTAATTGAGCTTACCGTGGGACTAGGACGACCTGTAAGATGTCCCAAGATATTTATTTTATTTATAAAGGCTTTATCGTTAACATTTGCCACGGAGAGTTACAAACTTTTCTTCCTGCAATTTTCTAATTAATAATAATCTTCTAAATCTCGATTTAACATCGTCTCTTACATTTATTATTTACCTAGTGGTCGCCGGAGAACGGATGTGTCAGATCAACACTGGCCAATCAGTAATCAGATCTGGCGGGGTTCTCAACGACCCGTGCGAAAGAGTACGTGATTGAGTCCCCAATCAGTTAAAATAACTTGAAAGTTTAAAATGTTGACAATGATACAGGGTCAAATTTACAGACGAACATTTTAACTGGATTTTGCATAGATACCTGTTACTTAATAAAAAATATTCATAAATACGTAAAGTTAGGGCCGTAATGTACCTAATGCAACGCACTCGAGTTATTGACACTTGACAACTCATGACTCATGACAGTTATGTCATAACAAAATTTATAGGAACACTACTGTCGTTTAATTTTCAAAAATTGTGAGGTTATAATTAAGTGAAATAAGAAACGACTTCCAATGATTATACTAATGTATCAAACTCCTGGTTCAATTTATCACCAGTATTACACAAAGTTTATTACTGAGTAATAAAGTTGTATCCTTTTAATATTGTTTACAAATAAAACAAAGTTTCGAATAATTGTTAGGAGCAAGGCGTTGTCGCGAGTAGACATTCACTATTTACTTTCCGAAGTAAGTATAGTTCGTGAAATATAAATTGGTAACTTTCTACCTACATTATAGTAACAATAAACGTTCAATTTATATTTCTCGAACCTTATACATCATATTTTCCCTAAACAGAGCTTCTACGAAACACGAACGAACATCTATGAGATTTTTAATGCAACTAGGAGAAATAAGAAGGCGAAAGTGTTACAAATCAGTACCTATTCAGTTAGAATTCTGCAGGATAAAGAATCCGCGCAGAATAACGATTCCTGGAAAATTACATGAGAATTTGTACAAAGATCTTTAGAATTAGGCGCATGTACAAATCAAATAATCTTGTCCTATTAACATGCAAACAAGAAATAAACAAACGTAAAGTGATAATGATAACACTACTCGGTTAACCGACCCCGGACTCGCAAATATCATTATACTAACCCCCCCCCCCACTCGTGGTGGGGATTATAACCGCCATTTCCTCAAAACAAACAACTTGTCGGCTTACATAATACGGCAATAATATCCACATTATGCATTCACACTTTCAGAAGTGAGGGCTCGTCCTGACCCGATTTAGGAGGCCATTATGTAAACAACTAGGCCTGCGAATAGATGAAACCTGGGACCGTAACCGGTATTTTACAAAAACCTCGAAATAGCCCAATATTTTAAAATGATTTATACTCTTTGTGTCCAGCTCAATATTTTATGTGATTCGCAATATCATATTTTTAAACTACCCCATTAACTTAGAATTTATAAACCGAAGAAAGAAAAAGAACGAACAAAACTTATTTTTGTATATAGAGAAAATAACGGTTCCGGTCCCTGGATGAAACCGTTTTGATTAGGGTTTGCAATTCGAATATTCGAGTATTCGAATATTCGAATTATTGGCCTGAAATACTATTCGAATTTGACAACAGTCATTATTCGAATAAAACGAATATTTCGAATAGTGAATAACTGTTTGAAAATAATTATTATTTGCGCAGAAATACGATAAAATCCCAAGATTACAATTAATATCAATGTAACAATAGATTTTAATGATTAAACAAAGTTAAATTCAATGAAATCAATTGAAATAATCGTTATTTAGTGGATTTACTTAAAAGGTGATAGCTTTAATTAAGCAAAGTTCTGATAGATTACTAAAAAGTTAGCAAACAAACACCAGGTACAGGTAGTTTAGGATAAGTAAAGAGCATATAATATATGTTATAAATATCAATATGAAGCCATAATATCTACCGAATGTAATAAGTGAGAGCAAGTGGTGATTCTAAAATTATACGACCTTTATTATATTATTTGATTTATCGTATACCTTGCCAAAGTTAATATTTTCAAAACTAAAGCCATACCACAGGTATTGTAAATGAATTACGATGTTTTTATTACTACTCTGGTTCGCAAGACTTAAAACACAGCATGAGAAATTGTAAATTAGTATTAATATAGAGACCCCGATCACTAGTTTCGTAATTAGTATGAACTGTAATACAATCGACAACACAGCTGTGGATACAGACAAAGTGCCAGAAATATGTATACACACCTTTATGTCCAGGCAATAAAGTTCTGTTTACATATTTTTGGCATTTTGCCTGTGTTCACAGGTGTGTTGTTGATTGTACCATAAAAGCTCGGTCATATGTTTTTGGCTGGATTCAGAAATAATGATAAAATATCAGTATTCAAATAAAACCAAATTATAAAGTTTTTTATTAATAAAACGTTTGATAAATAAAGTAAGTAAAATAAGAACAATATTTTTTACTATTACGCTATATGTATTAATTATTGACTATAACAATCTTATTCAACCTAAGTTTAAATTTCATTTTTAGTTTAGACTGAAAACCCTCTTGCTTGGTTGTTAATGGTTATCTTTTCATGCAACGTTTTAGAATATTTTTTCATAACGAATTATTGTTGACCTTGGTTCTACTTCAATTTACACTTTTATACATACATGTCAGATTAAAAAATGGATATGGATAATATGATTAAAGATATTATCAAGTATCTCATATTTGAATCCATATGAAAGACAATTTGTAACTCCTTACACTGAATCTAGAGTTCTAGACCAGCTAGAATGCCATGGACCGTACCTAGGTATCATAAAAATCTGTTTTTGGATATTGCACTTTCATTTTACGTCGTATATTATGCAATTAGACGCCATGGAAACATTAATTAGTTATTTTTTCAATAATATTCGTTTTATTCGAAAAATTCGAATATTCGAATACTGGAAACCGAAGTATTCGTATTATTCGAATACTAAAATTGGACGAATATTGCAAACCCTAGTTTTGATAAACGTTGATTAATAAAATAACTGTTATTTAATTATCCTGCTACTATAAAACCGATAAACCGAGTTTGAATTGTTTGCACCTCAAGCAGTGTTGAGTACAGCGTACCCAGCATTGCCTATCGGCAGCTCCAGTTGGCAGAGCTCGGATACACGTAGGCCGGTCTACTGATGAGGAGGGCTGGAGCGGCAGGAGGGCTTTTTTCCGATTAATAGGCAGGATCCATTTTTCTTCCTTTTATTGTTCCTCTCTTGGTGGAGGTCAGCTTGACACTGCTCCATACAAAACGCGTCGCGTATATATACATCACTGGCTGTGATTTTCAGCCAATCGTAAAAACATGTCGACCAATCAAAAGGCAGCGTATTTCTGTTTCATGAAATCTAAGTCTGTTCCGTTAACTAATTCTATTGGTTCGAAAATACTGCGCGTTGATTGGTGGACTTCACATTGTTCGATTTATACTAGCCTACTTTTGCTAAGTTCTAATCACATTTACCTAATTTTAATCAATCCATGCCGTAATGTTTACATTCATTGTTTGTAAATAAATACTACACGTGGTTATCCAACGTTTACAACAAAAAACACATGCGGAGTTGTTTACATTCTAAACAATAGACGCTCGGATCTCTCTATTGTTCTCGGTTTACCTGCAATGTTTTGGGTTAAAACCTTTATTTTAAACATTGCGTTGGGTTATTGACCCAGGGGTCCATTGTATCATTTGAATAGGTAACTGACCTATATTTAACGGGTTATACAGTTACATTTCTTACATAAATTAGGTTCTGGCGAGGTATCGAATGGTTCATACATAGTACAAAATGCGACATTTTAAATCTTATACGCTAAGTTCAGGCGATTAATATCAGCCAATAGGCGACTTCTAGGTTCGGTTCATACATTTGCGTTCATGAAATTACTTATACATTACTGATTACTTATATCTAACTTAATTACGTGAGGATCATTTATTTACATGATTTATCTTATTCCTAGGCGTTCATTGGTCGTGACGTCGTGTCGCTAACAAGCAGTATTTTTTTAACCGCTAGGCTTGGGTAGTTATGTGGCATTTCAAAAACCGTTTTTTTTTAATGAAATCAGCGAGAATAAGCACGATAAATCAGTATTGGTAGAAAAAGAGTACCCGCGGCTATTACGTAATGTAACTTTTCTGTTGGAGGCCACTTATTTTTTGTCTAAAAAGTAATGTTTTTAGGAATATAATTTTAACCCTATTTAAAGCAAGTAAATCTTTATTATTATGACGTGTTATTTTTGTTGTTTAAGACACGTTGTTGATTAACTTAATTTAATTTTGTGTTAAATAACTTTAAAGGTCGCAAACGGTTTTATTTTAACGGTTTTATTGGCTCCATCTGCAATCTACGAAAGAGTTATCCATTAAACAGTTTCCCGAAACGCAACCGTTAAAACAAACGTCAGTTAACTAACCCCAACTCAAACAAGCCACTAAACCCACTGTCAACGACGAGACTGACTCTACATCCTACAGGCTAAAGTTTAAATTGCATCGCGGGGCAAAGTTGAACGTTTCCTGTGTCCAGCATTTGAAAACAGACATTAAAGTCTTGGAGTAAGTTTTATATTGCATTGTCTTTAAAAGCTTCAGATATACATGGATGCTAATGGTACGTTCTGCTCCAAAAACACGTTAACGATTTTGAACCTTATGCTTTGTAAATACCTGCTGAAACTTATACATCTTTTTAGATGTGACCATACGCATTTGTGTCAAGTTACTGCATGCGCATTTAAATAATTTCCCGTTACCTGTGTTAGATGGCATAGCGAAATAACATGACGATGACAACGACGTATAAGGTGCAAAGTGCTGAAGGTTTGTCCAGAACTTAGAACTTTGTACGTTGACGGAGATCTGATGATGGAGACTAAAGGTGGCCACTGGTACTTGGGAACTAGATGAGATTACTAAATAAAGTGCAATTAGCGATAAAACACTTAGTCAAAAATTATATTCGGGCCATCAATTTTTACGTGCGGTTTGGAAATGCCATTTCACGTAAACCCTTGATAAGAACGTATTTTCTATTAAAATATTTATACATTTTTATCTCATTTTAGTTTCTTTTGTTTTGATTTTAATGGTACTTACGTAACACAGCGCAAATAGTTATCCTTTTCTCTGCCACATTTGTATGAAAGTAACCGTTTGTCTACTGAATTACCGAACGTTTTTTTTTATTTCGCGTAAATTATAGATTTGGGCCAACCAATGAAGTTTACATATGAAAATCACAAATTGCATAATAAATAATTATACACCAAACAAGTAAACAGCACGAAATACGATTGGCCCATTTTTAACAGACATTGTTTTAATCACGTTCAACGAATTTTAAATTAAGAATTCAAGATCCTCTTTCATTTTCATTGACAGATTTCACGTGTCATGGGTGCCAATTACGCCAAGCTCAATAATGAACAACGACATCCGATACATCATCGATGTCGTCCCACTTCTGAAGCGACATGGAAAAGAATAATAGGAAAATACGAACATTTTGTATGTATATCGATTACCTACACGTTACTTCATTAAATTAAGGCATTTTTTACACGAGAATTTTATTTGTTGCGTTTTAAGTTTCTGTACACTGTACAGTTAACGAAAAAAGTATGAATGCGAGCAAAGTCACAAATATGTTTACATAATCGTAAATACTTAGAATCTAATTAATTGAATCATTGTTCATCCTTTACTTAGAATCTATTATGTCCAGTATTGACTATACAGATTCTTCACATATTCTCCCAAATAATCTTTGTGCAAAGTGTAGCACATTACGATACAAGTGCGAAAATAAAAGTTTAAAACGAGTGGCGATAAATTAAAACACGACCCAAGGAAGTGTTCTAAATCGACACGAGTTACGAATTTCCTTTTTCGATCCGATTTTGTACGACGTTTTTCAGTACAGATGGCCCTCCGAAGTTCCCTTCTAGCGCGTAAAAATCCCTGTACTGAAGAGTTCATTTAAGGCCTCTTGATCCATGTTCAAAAAGATATAAATTACTACCTAACTATATTGATATGAAGATTGATATTTAATAGGAGAGACTTACGTCCAACAGGGTACCGAGATACAAGTAGGCTGATAATATATATTGATCGAATTATTGTTTTCAAATTTTAAGTGTTTTCCGGTACAGCCACTATGAATATCCTACTAAAAAGTAAATTGTCAAAAGTAAAACGGGTATATCTTCATTCGTAATGCCACGTCGCCGCGTTGCACCGCAATGTAATTTGCTATATGCTCGGCGCAATTGCATTTTCTTACCGTAAGCTGTTTACTTGCGCGCATATCGGATTTTCTGCGAGCAATATCGTTGGGGAAATATTTGTTTGCAAACTTGTGCTGAAATAAATTTAATGCAACGTACGTAAGCTTTTGTACTGGACTGGTTTGCTCTCGTTTCACGAAACTGCGGGAGAGATGGGAGGTTTCCATAAGATATTTAGGTAATTTAAATATGTGTGTCAGTGCACGTGGACAGGTACTTTGACACGACTCTTATCTTAATAGACCTTATGTGTTCTTCAATAAAGTAAATTTTTAACACCGTGGCAAGTTAGGTACCTTTCCGTGTACACTGACACATTTAGTAGATAATTGAATCATCATCAAATAAATACTGTCAAATACGTATATGACAACTTTATGAGTACTTTATGCAGGCGTATATTGAACCTACCTTAAATGAATATTATTAAGTGATCCGTCACTTAAATTATCGAAACATTGAAATAGGGTCTTTTTTCAAAAAATAAACATAACCTACGAAGATGACCCAGGGAGTAAGGTAATAAGACCCACTTAAAGGTCAATTAATAGTAATTTCAGATATATTGTAGGTTGAATTAAAAATGTAAGCTGTAATGTACCAAAGAAAAAATACTGAGATACTTTTTTGATTATGACAACTAAAATATCAGAAATAAAAAATATTGAATACAAATTCGGTTGACTACGGTAAAATGTTAATTTTAGTTAAGAAATTAATCCATGTATTTATTTATTATTAGGCATTTTTCATCAAACTAGGACTGTTCTATCCGCAGAAGTTACACCAAATTTTACTTCGTGACACGAAAATTATGATGTAAAATTATGTTTTCGTTAAAAGCCCTTAACTATAAAAACAATCAATCAATTTAATCAACAACCAAGAGTTACCCCTTTATCTAACTGTACTATTTACATATCTGTGGTTTTAATTGAAAGCAATAAACCTTCAAACGAAGCAATAAAGCATTCCAGAGCAGACCTAGTGCGTCTAGCAGCTAGCCTAGTTAATATGATTTAAGGCGAGGTGTTCATTAAGGGAGTGGCGTTTTGGGCGTGCTTAATTAGCGTTGTCTGGCGTAGTGCTAGGGCGGGGAAATGGTTTCAACAACCGGAATTATCCCAATCTCTAATACCGGTTTTCTGTAACGTAAATGAGAAAATAATACCTAAATCACAATTGATTATAGCAGATATAGCGTTGAAAATTTCACGATTAAGTCCCGATTCTTTCCAAACAAATCGTTGTTATTCAGGATTTTTTCGAAAAAAAATCAATGAAATTTTCCACTATAATTTTCAACTCTAAACCAAGGCGAATTAGATCTATTTTTCACTATTACCAGGATAACGCGGTGTCATCGAAGAAAAGTCAATTGAAATAGATGGCAAGAAGTGACAGTGACTGTCAGTCATATCTACTGCAGCTATGACCTCCTTTTGTAAAGTATTTTATCTACAGGAATATCATAATTTCCCTGTTATGTATTCAGAAGCGGTAATGTAATGACCTATATTAAGCGACCGGTGTCTGTGGCTGTATCATAATGTTAACATTAAAGTACAGGCAGAGTACAGTGCATCATAATGTTGACATTAAAGTATCGTCGTCATGATATTAATTTTAACATTATGAAGTCAACTTCTTTTAGTTGTTTTTTTTTCAATAAATATTTATTGTAGGATATCCTTACTCAAATTGAGTGATTTCAACTGATTTGAATTTTTATATTTAGAGGTAATTACTTAGTGGATATCAATGAAAATAAAGGTAAATTGTCATTCTAAACTAATGATATGGATGTAGATAAAGTTATGTATGTGACTGTACATAATTAGGCATTAAACACTCGTGTGATCTTATTATGAAACTCGCCTACGGCTCGTTTCATAAAACCACTCTCATGTTTAATGCCTCTTATTATGCGCCAGCCACATAAATAACTATTATAGTATCAAGAAACGGAATTTTCCCAATCTTAAATATTATCGAACCGGGTTACACACGTATAGATGTAGTGAGAAATGACTTGCCTTCGGAAACGTTCGTCAACGTCATGCTGTTTCAGTCTATCTCACTGAGACTGACAGTAATAGCTGTCATGCTACTTCAGTCAGACTCGGTGACACTGCCTGAAACAGCATGTGTTTACGAACGTTTCCGAAGGCAAGTAATTTCTCACTACACCTGTATTTAAGTCGATCATTGCTCGACATGTTTCGACCCATTATAATTATTATGTTTTGGCCATTTGATTTTTTCGTTAAATCGCCCCCGCCACCACCGCCCGTGGCTAGTACCCGTTCCAGCAGGGCACAGGCCCGCACGTACGCGTCGGGCTTTGACCGAGGGTGCTCCGGACGAGGACCCTCTTAATGGGTTGAAAAATGTCGAGCAATCATAGACTTAAATACGTGAGTAGCCCGGTTCGATAATATTATTATATATTTTAGTCTAACGTTAGTTATAATTCTAAAATTTCTGTCTTATCCGGTTTTGCGTAACATAAATGGGAAATAAGTCCTCAATCATGAATTAATATAGTATATATCTAAAGTATTATCTATATCTCTCCTTATGTAAAGTAAATCTATCTCGGTGTATCCCACCGACCCAAAAAAGGATCAGATGACCATAAAAAGGGTTCAGTGTACCTACTTAAATATCAAATAACATTTCATTAATATTCGAATAGGTCGGGCCGGGTTAAAATTATCTAGAAACCTTTTGAATATCAGCAACACGACTTCAAATAACCGAAACATCAATAAAATCGGTTATTCTTACCCTGCCCTACCCTATAGATACCAGGGCTTCATAAGGCGCAAGCAGTAAGTATTTAAACAAGAAATGACAGAGTAACATGTCCATACAACGATGCACGTAAATTCGCCACTATCAAAAACGTGGATGTACTAAGCGTTACTCTGTAGTTTCGTTCATCTGCACCGCACAAAAGCATTATTAGAGGTAGTTTGCGCAGTGCATAAACGAGATTATGAATTTATATTGCGGCACATTTGGAGCTCATGCATTTTAATTTTCAACTCGTGGAAATTTATTCGCGTAACCTGGGAGCATTCCACTTCGTAATATGAATGGATAAGGTTTTGGAGGACTCATTTGAAAACCCCGTCAAGCGCGAGTCGGTCTCACGCTCCGAGGGTTCCACACTTTATTTGCAGAGCGTAGATTTTCTTTTAGGATTAATGACAGAGACTTGAACCCAACTTATCGTTTCTCAAATAATAATTTGCTTCATTAATTAATGAAGCCGCGTTTACATATTTAGAAAAGCATACACAGGGAGTAGGAAAATAGTTATTTATGATTATGATACAATTCTTAGGACGTGTTCCACCATCCCGAATAAAATATATGTGTTAAATAAATAATAGCTGTTGTTTTCTTTTACATGCCTTGAGAAAAGGATAATCATAAATCATAAAATCATAAATCATAATTTATTTGCAGAAAAAGGGTCAATATACAGGTCTTAAAGTAAATATGGATATGTTCCACCTTCTTTAGCTGTTCACAGACAGCATGCAAATTCTTACATCCTATATATGTACAGTAACAATACTAGTTATTTACAGTACCTAACAAAAGTTAGCCTTACCTAAAGATTTTGCTGCACTCGTCTGCTATACTCTAAAAATTCCTTGGTACTATAAAAATAGTCAACAGTCAAAATCATTTTATCTGACAGATATATTTGTCCAGGAATTGTGAAACAGGCCGTTAAGCCAATATTTAGTATATCTACACAATACACATCATCACATCATCAGCTTATCTCAGTCCACTGCTGGACGTAGGCCTCTCCTATTAACTATGCCCATAATCGCCACGCTGGGCAAGCGGATTGGCGATCGCAGTAATGAGTCCACTATGATGACGCTGCTGCCCATCATCCATCTTTTATCAAAGACTGGTAAGTGACACTTCAATCCCTTAGTCGACACTTCTTACACCCGCGGCAAGTGTTGGGGTGGTGACCAATGTATTCTTACTGCCGTCACCACACGGCAACGGTATACCTACAATAACATTTTACTATTTCTAACTCGAAATTCTCATTTCTACGTAAACCGCTGTCACCCGAATACCAGGGCGACAGGTGACGGCAGGAGGTTACATTATTAATGTGCACACCGCAACGGATTTGGTTTAACTCTCACAGCTGGCTAGCAGAGTACAATAGTATCAACACAGCTTGGCAGTACCTACAGTCGAATTCTGCTATCCTGATCTCATTTTGACATGACTTGAAGTGCATCTCACATTATCAGCCTCTGTTAGTCCACTGCTGGCAATAGGCCTCTACTGTTAACTATGCGTATACGTATGGACCCATCAGAAGGTAAATGCCCATAATCGCCACGCTGGGCAAGCGGGCTGGCGATCGCACTAGTGAGAAAAAGAAACAAGGTGAATTCGACGCTAAGCGGAACGAGCTAAAACCCGGCCACCTGTGGTTTATTAACTACAAATACGTAGAGGGCTTGCAGCAAATGTAGTCGCACATTTGTTGCCAAAGTAGGCTACGTCAGCCACATGAGAGCACACGAGCGACGCTCTCAATAGCCAGTTCAACCGATCGCCGTGGCCGAAATCGATCAGAAAGAGTTGATGATTATGCTGCTGACCATCATCAATCTTCTGTAAACTTTTTATTGACACTTCAGTAGGGATTGAAGTGTCACTGAACAGTTTGGTCGACCAGCTAGCCTTTAGTCGACTCTTACGACACCCACGGGAAGATTTGGGATGGTGACAAATGTATTCTTACTGCCGTCAAGTGCATCTCGGGATTAACTCTCTCATTCTTAGTCTCCTAACCCGGGAGTGTCGTTTGTCCCTTTCGCTCTAATGCGCTACAGTTGAATGGTAAATAAGGACACTAAACCTATTAGATGGCACACCGTTGAAAAAGAGAAGACAAGTGCACCAGATTTTTTTAATATACTGAGTCGAAACAGCAACTAAAAGCGTGACAGGGTGGTATAAAAGAAGACAACGAAAAGAATTTTGACTCACCTACTATTGATATTAGAAGTAAACATCAAAATTGAATAAATGTGTAAAGTCTGAATGTGACTCCGAGAGTAAACAGTGAACACGGTTAAAACAATAGCGGTCAGAGGTCGCTTTTTAATCACAATGTTGTTTTTAATTCTTTCCCAGAATTTTGTGTTAACAACGAAAAAAACCGCGAAATAACCAACGAAATGAAGTACAATGGAAAGTTTGTGACAATGAAAATTACACTTTTTCCTTTTCGGCGCCTTTCCTCTCAGGTCAAACTCTGGCCTTCACTCAAAATACTAATGAATAACAAATATAAGCTTGTCTTTAAGCTCTACAATGACTTAGAAAGTCTTAGTAATTGTAGCTGTTGGTTTTCCGAATAAAATATAATATAATAAAATAAAAATATTGGTAACGTTAGGTTTTACTCGATACGTAAAGTAAGACATCGCGCTCGCTCTAATATGTCAGTGCACGTGTGACAGAATGCATTACGTGTCGAATAAAACTTAACGTATCCTTTCAGGTACTTTCCAACTACAAGACAAAAAATTACTTTTACAGCGTCCGTCATGACCACTGTATTGCTGGTTTGGTAGACACGACACCTTTAGATGTTCCAGGCAGTCAAAGGGTTAAGATGACAAACAAGCAGCGGTGCCTATTTGTTTGACGGTAAACAGGTTAGTTAGCATATATGAACGCTTGCAAAGTCAAAGTAAAATGATTCTTTTTTTTGCGTACAGGAGATTTAAAATTCAATGATGTTGATGATTATGAAAATTATGATGAAAATTAGAATTATTATAAAGAATTGTATTCCGTATATTGGTATTATTGGTGCTCATTATAAATTGTATATAAACGAGTATTCATTATAGGTACTAATAACACTGTACTGTATACCTCTAAAAAGTAAAATTTAATACTATCTGAAAAGTTATTTTCAACCTATAATCGAAATACCGAAGCAATTGTCCGCAGTTCAAAAACGGCAACACAGTTGCACTAATTCTAAATGAATCCTCAACAATTCTCGATACAACTAGTAATGAGCTAATGAGTGATGCATTTCCAAAAGCATTAAACGATCTATTATTTTCCACCGGTACTGGACAATTAGTTAACCTTTTCAACGCCTTCCCTCTCGCATCAAATTGTGACATACACGCCAGTATCTCTACAAATGAACAACGGAAATAAACCTTATCTGTCAGCAAGACAGTTACTTTGACAGCATACTCGATGACCACTTTAGTGGCTGCTGGCGTGGTAGACATGACAACACATGGCCACTTTAGTGGTTCTTGGCGTTGAACAGGTACCAGTCAATTTATGGTTTGATAATCCTTTAGCTTAAATACTCATTAGGGTTACCTATAGTAGCCTAAATATTTGACATCGTCATAAATGTAATTTTTATCTACATATAGCTGTATACTTATCTTATCACAGGTATTACGGAAATAATTTGGTTTTGATGATTACTGATGTGAAGCGATTTCTGGAGTGACCCATCTAACTTGGTTTTATCTTTTTATCACTAGGTAATTTACTATGACAACAAGCGCCCCATTTTCGAGTTGTCGAGTCCAGCTCCATCTACCCAACTTACTGTTCAACTTAACAAACAACTTTTCCCGTTTTCAACAAAGCCGATATTTCGAGACTTCAGCGGAACATTGTTTCACTTAACAACTTAAGCTAAAACAGCTATTTAGAGTTGTGGGTACTTAGAGTTTTCCTTGTCTTTTGAAGTAGAGAAAGTTTTATGTAGAATCTATGTAAGTAATTAAGTTCTCAAGGTGGTGTAGAAACGATAAGAAGATAGAATTTTTGTAGTAGCTCATAGCAAACAAGGATGTTGAAGAAGCAAACGATAGAGGAGCAGAGAACTAAAGTAAATCAAGCAGCTGACTGTGTATAGCAAAGGTTTATTGACGACTGACTTAAAACATTTACAATTTTGTATTTGATATATTTTTTTTTTATTAAAAAATAAAAAGACAACCACAGACAATAAAAAAGTATAAATACATTTTATAAGAAGTATATACAACCTCAACAAAGGATATGAATGTCCAATGATATTTATTAATGAAATAATTTCCAGGCATTGGAGTTTTCATAAATCTAAGTCAAAGTCAAACTAGTCAAAGTCAAACTATTCTTTATTCAAGTAAGCTTATTAATAAGCACTTTCGAATCGTCTGACAGGAGAGAAAAAAATCTACTACTGGTTCAAACCCTACGCCGTTCCTGAGAAGAACCAGCAAGAAACTCAGGTGGACTTATTTTTCAAATCATTGTAGTCATAATAATACAAATACTCATCCTAATTAGTCAATTTGGCCCAAAATGCGTTTCCAAAATTTAAAGGCTGCTTCATTAAATAGTATCATTATTAATACAAAGTTATAATATAATTTTCCATTACTATTCTTTTTTCTTACAGAGTTATGAAAATGTATGTAGAATATTACACAACATTTTATTTTATTATGCTAAAAATTAAACCTACTTAATTTATTTTTTACTAATATTATTCCTAATTAAGAAAAGTATTAAAATGATTAATCGATTCCACGGGTGGATTTAGTCCGATCTTGCAATTAGAAATCGGAGTTCTGATTTCTGATTATTACTAGCATGCCCAATTGTCCATCAAATACCTATTATGAACAGATTTATCGTAATTATGTGTTTAAGAATTTGAGTTTCGAACAAAGCATATTACTCGTAATCTACAGAATTATTTTAGGATCTAGATAAAAGAAAAATAGTGATCGTCATACTGAATAATAACTTTGCCATTAGGCTAGCGAACTACCAACGATTTTTATGAAAATTCCGAATTTATTAACGATTTCATTGATTGATAATAAAAGGTCAGAGAAAAAAGTTGTTTATAGTGACTAACAAACATCTTCATATTTTTTTGCCAATTTGATATCAACATACCTTTCCTCTACCCAAAGGCTGTCTGGAAAAGATCGCTCTTTAGCGATAAGGTCGCCTTTAGTGACCTCTGTTTTTTGTTTTTATTTTGTTTTAGTGTAAGTTGTGCAATAAAGATCATTGTATTGCATTGTATTGTATCATCCATTGAATTTTCCTATTTCCTGTTATTATTTAGGCATTAAGTTAAAATCGTAAATCCCTCTTTGATAGGTTATGATAGACAACCCCCGCCTTCCAACCGTTATTACTATTGTTACGTATACCATTCCGTCCCTTTATGACGTCACTCAAACGGTTTAACGATCTTTTCATCTTTCAGCCTTTGTACGGGCTTCACTCACTATCAGACATTGAGCGATTCCCATTGAGGCAGCGAGGTCTTTGGACCAGTTAATAAATAACCCCCTTATTCAGAAACGTTTGTTAACTTAACAAGCCGCTAATAATTGTTTGTCCCTTTCGATCTTAACAACGTGTCCATAAGAGCAAAAGGGACAAACAATTATTATCGGCTTGTTGTTGTTGACAAACGTTTATGAATAAGGGGGTAAGTAAATATCTTGGGACATCTTACACACATCGACCTAGTCCCAAGATAAGCTCAATTAAGGCTTGTGGTGTGGGTACCAGGCGACGATATATATAATAGATAGACACACATAAATACTTAAATACATAGACAGCTATGACCAAGGAACAAATATTTGTTATAAATAAATACACAAATAATGCCCTCGCCGGGATTCGAACCCAGAACCTCCAGCTTCGTAAGCAGGGTCACTACCAACTAGGCTACGGAGGCTGCAAAATAAATAAGCTAATAAATAGTTATTTATGATACAAGTGTGGAAAGTAGGTTTTTTTCCGGACGAGTGTCGGTGACTATAAACGAGCGAAATGAGTGTTTTTAAAACCGATACGAGTTGGAAAAACGCCTCCATTTCAACATGTGTATCATACAACATTTTACAATGCATTATAAGAGGAAAACTAGATCATCTCGGCAGTACCAACAGGCCCCTATACCACAAAACTTTACAAGCGTACAATTCTACAAAATTGTCAACTTTTTGTATGGGAATTTTTACAATTTTGTAGAATTGTACGCTTGTCAAGTTTTGTGGTATAGGCCACAGGGCAGTGCGGAAAAACACTTTCTGTACATAAGTTTACCCTTAAAAAGAGCACTTTCTGAGCATATGCATTGTAAAATTTATAAGTTTATTGGGACATCTATACAAATCGACCTAGTCCCACGGTAAGCTCAATTAAGGCTTGTGATGTAGATACCAAGCGACGATATATCGAATAAATAGATACTTAAATACATAAACAGCCACGACCAAGGAAAAAACGTGATAAATAAATACA
This sequence comes from Thaumatotibia leucotreta, assembly GCA_025490895.1. NCBI lineage: Eukaryota > Metazoa > Arthropoda > Insecta > Lepidoptera > Tortricidae > Thaumatotibia > Thaumatotibia leucotreta. The sequence goes on along the minus strand of JALPQI010005204.1, from coordinate 535 downwards.
CAAATAATGCCCTCGCCGGGATTCGAGCCCGGAACCTACAGCTTCGTATAGACAGGGTCAACTAGGCTACTGAGGAGGTTATTTTTTTATTTAGTAAAGTAGAATAAAGAAAAGTTGGCAAATGTGCGCTAGATTAAGGGTGCGGCTCCACTGAGGCGGAGAGGAGCGGAGATGTGCAAAATTGGCCAATGAGACCCGCATGACAGTGTTTCGAATTTTGAATTTTGAAGAATGTAAGTAATTGGTCTATTTAGCACATCTCCGCTCCTCTCCGCCTCAGTGTAGCCGCACCCTAACGCAGTCGACAGCGAAACTTACTTTCTTTCTCTCTCACTCACACTAGTATGAGAGGGAGAAACACAAAATTCCGCTATCGACTGCGTTAGGGTGAAGACACATTTATCAGCATGCGTACTTTTTGTTTAATAATATTGGCTGTTTAGTATGAAACGTGTAAGCATAAGCATGCGTACGCGTGCGGAAAGCTGGACGCGGGTCCCATACTAAACTGTAATTTTCTATAGACAAAATGCGT
>JALPQI010005203.1:0-59630 GCA_025490895.1 Thaumatotibia leucotreta | reverse complement strand
GGGTATACAAAAACGTTCAAAAATATGTCCCAGTGCACTCTAATTCTTTGTAATAAGAACGTCGTAACATATTTATGAACGGATTCTTTCGATACTTATTTTTGCAATTGACTGTAACTACTGGGAATATTTTCCCCACCTGTTACCACTAGCTAGAGTACTTGGTGGTAACTACTGGGAATATTTTCCCCACCTGTTACCAAGTTAGAGTACCTACTTGGTGGCAGGGATCGGATACCGGTTTTTTCTCCATAACGGTTCGAATTGCGTTCTTTTTCGTTCATCAGTTTATAATTTTTTTGTTAATGGAGTTATTTAAAAATATGATGTTAATAGTTACATAAAATGTTGAATACTATATAAAGAGTGTAAAACATTTTAAGATATTGAGCTATTTCGAGGTTTTTCTAAAAAACCGGTTCCGATCCCTACTTGGTGGGAACTACTGGGAATATTTTTCCCCACCTGTTACCAAGTTAGAGTACTTGGTGGTAACTAGTGGGAATATTTTTTCCCCACCTGTTACCAATTTAGAGTGCTTGGTGGTAACTACTGGGAATATTTTTCCCCATCTGTTACCAAGTTAGAGTACTTGGTGGTAACTACTGGGAATATTTTTCCCCACCTGCTACCAAGTTAGAGTACTTGGTGGTAGCTAGTGGGATGATTTTTCCCATTTGTTACCACTAAAATACTTGGTGATAAGGTAACTGGGAAAAATAAATCTCTGGATCTTTAATTCCCTGATGTCAGATGGGTCGTAACAAGTGGGAATAACCCTCGAGATCCCATGATCAGACCAAAATCAACACATGCTTTGACTATATAACTGTGGTCTTAAAAAAGTTTCGATTGTAAAACTTTAGTCTACAAAATGTAATCTTACCCGATTATGAGTAAACCTGCCATGAATGTACAACTCCGTTTTGTTCGCAAACCAGAATCCACAAGTCTCACATTTATTCCCTTTATCATCACTCTTCTCTCGCTCCCTCGCCAGTATATCTTCCACTTCTGTCTCACTCAGACACAGCTCGATAAAATACTTCTCCGGACGACTAAGATTTAACCCGCTGTGAACTTTCTTCATTTGTTTCTTCTCTCTGTCCTTTTTCTGTTTCGTATTTTTTGAAACCTGAATTTCTTTATAATCTGTGTTACTGTCATAATTATGTGTTGTATTTTTTGAAACAACCTGAATTTCTCTATAATCTGTAGTGTCATAATTATCAGTTTCTAGATTATCTGCGTCAATATTATATTCTGGTTCCTCTTTTAATATACTTTCTATGTTTTCTATAGGCTCCTCAGGTTTAGAGTCTGTAGATTTGTCTATATTATAATCGTAATCATGCTTATGTTTGAATTTGAGTTTTGATAGAGTATTTGGTAAAATCTGAAAAAAAAAAATAGAAGATACTAGAATATCAATTCAGTATTACATAGGTTAATTCTACGAACAAATAAACCATAGAAGCCGCACGCCATACTAAATTGCCTTTCAAAAGCTTTCTTACGTGCGGCTGCAACAGCTGACGTATGTGGACTGTCATTAGAAATGGCCATCTCAGTGGCTGCCACTGAGTTCGGACACGCGAAGTAGATACATTTGCTTCTTCTAGTGTATATTCATTTCTGTGGGGAAAGCCCTTCGTACAGCTAAGTCAAATGAATGGGAAAGCAGTTCAAAGTGTACATGTGATTTGGGCTATTCAGTGATTGGCTAAGCGACGACTTTTGTCTGGGAAAAGGTTGACCGGTCCCTGGTTATTTATGTGCGGTGCGGATCTGGTCTCTCCAACGCATGGGCTCAATCCTCTGGACCTTTTCTTTCCAATCTTTCTTAGTTATCTTTTCTTTCCAATTTTTATTATTTATTTATTTATTATATCAAAAGGTACACTTATAATTGTAACATTAGTCCCACAAAACGGTTTACACAGTTTGACTGTGGGATCAGTCTCTTCGCTAATGAATAAACGAATATAACATTTATATATTATTAATTAAAAACTTGAATAAACTAGTCTTAAATTTCGGCCTATTGGTTTCCGATCTGATATCTGCAGGCAAACGGTTCAAAATGTAGGGTAGACGTTTAATTGATGATCAAACGAACTTCTTGAAGTGAAGTTCGATCGATATTATATGAGTCGCTTCATTTGAAGATATAATTATAACCACGTAGTACTTTAAGTATGCAGGTAGCTTTCGCACAATATAAAAAGTATTTTTTGACTAATAAAACTAAAACCAACTTCCGGCGGTTTCTATGCCTACCTTCCGGTCGCTTACCGAGTGCAGTCGACGGTCTTTGTTCCTCATTCTCTTCAGAGTATAATAATTCCCAAAACTTACTATTGGGTTTTTGGGTGGGAGGGAACTCATATATCTTCAAATGAAGCGACTCATATAATATCGATCGAACTTCACTTCAAGAAGTTCGTTTGATCATCAATTATATTTCGTCGCTTCATTTTTCAGATATAATTATAACCACGTAGATGTTTAGAGATATGAGGGTAAGTTTTGGTGATGTAAATAGACAGTTGACAAATTATGAAACTTTGTTTTATTTAACATACAAGAGTATTCTCGTTATTTATTACTCGTAATTATTTCTTAATTAATCAACAATTCAACATTATGTAACAATATTAACATATGGAATGGTGACCAGTCACAATAATGAACTTGCTGTTGCCTTATTTGCTAAACAAACGGATCGTGCAAATTCAAATTGATCTACAACCGGTTGTAGAACCTAGCGAACGTCTGCGAAGAACTAGACCAGCCCGCTGTCTTCCGAATGACATCGATGCTGACGCCGGCTGCTTTAGCCGCTGACGTGGAGGCGTGCCTAGCACTGTGTGCCCCATATACCGTCACATCGACTCCGCTCGCTGATAAAACTTTTTTGATCCAATTACTAATCGTCTGTGCTGATGCCGCTTTGTAAGGACGCTTATAAGTAATTAGTAGGCATCTGATGGTGTTATCTCTCATATTATTGGTTAAATCTAAATAATCTTTCAACGCTGTAGCTGGACATATTTTCGGATTTTCATGAAAATATGGGAGCATCAATACAGGTTGCTCTCTGTTAGGGCCAGAGGTTTTTATGATGTCCGTGATGAAAATCTGGGCTCCGTTTGGTGTACAATAAATATTGTTTATTTTAATTAATGACAGCGTTTGAACCCGATGTGCTGTGCATAGGGCCAATAATATAACTAATTTTTTCGTTAAATTTTCATGAGAAACATCGGCATGAGGTGCCCAGTTTGAAACATAATCTAAAACGATTTTTGGATCCCATGTTCTATCGTATTTTGGCGATGGAGGCTTGCTCTTATAGACGCCTTTCAGTAATCGTTTTACTGCTGCGTCAGTTCCGATTTTGTTTGACCCTAGCAGCAAAGATAAGGCCGATCGATGGCTATTAATAGTTCCATAAGACGATCCATTACAAAACTGCTCAGACAAAAATGATATTACAGATTTATTGGAACTATCAAAGAAATCTATTTTGTTAATCAAACAAAAGTCCCACCAAAGTTTAAGCGAGCAGTTATATTGTTTTATCGTGCTATCAGCGAGCGAAGCTAACATTAAACTTATTGCGGTTGCAGTGTAGCCCTGTCGTGTGTAGGCGTCCCGCAGAGCCTGGCGACACCCAGGGTAAGCTGCCTGTACAGCGGGTGGTGGCTCCTGAAAGGCGAATGCAATAGGTTTTTATGAGGGCCGAAATAAAGTATTTCCGAGTCTAATACGCTTTTCAAAAGCGGAAACCAGGATTGTGATGGCCAGTATGGAAATACCACAATACCTGTTGCTTCGTCTTCAATTATTTTTTCTATACATTTCAACATTACTGAGAATGGAGGAAATGCGTAAAAATAATGTTGTTTCCAATTCACTGTGAATGCGTCAATTGATTGAGCATCAGGATCTCGCTTCCACGACATGTAATTTTGGCACTTGGCGTTGGTGCGAGACGCGAACAAATCTATCTCCGGTTGTCCGAGTGTATTTACTATCGTTTGATAAACTGTTTGCGAGAGTTCCCATTCTATATCTGGGTTAATTCTTCTCGATTCCTCATCAGCTTCAATGTTGTCTCTCTCGAGGCAAATAACCAGATATTTCGTGTCTCGCACCACTGCCAGATTAATCTACTAAGATCATTCAGATGCGGATATTGTATTCCGCCCATTCTGTTGATGTAACTCAACGCAGTGGTATTATCCACTCTTAACAGTATTGAACAGTTGGTACAATTTTTTGACAAGCTTTTCAAGCCCAAGAAAACTGCCAGCAATTCGAGATAGTTAATGTGGTTGTTTCGCTCACTTTCTCTCCAATAACCATTAACGCGATCCTCTCCACAGACAGCTCCCCATCCCGAAAGGGATGCGTCGCTAAAAATGACTTTGTCGTATTTTATTGTTCTCATAGGGCACTTAGAATTTATTATATTGTTGGCCCACCACGTCAGATCGCTGATGATTGATGTTGGAGGGTTAACTTTCGTCTCATAGTTATTTGTGTTTTGCAGAAATAAATATTTTTGCGTTCCAGGGTTTTTGTGTATAACCACCCATAGCGCAAGGCTGGGCATGCAGCTACTAGAACGCCAATTAGCTGTGCATACTCTCGAATTGTACAGCGGGGCAGGGACAAAAATTTATTTACCAATTGTGCAATTCTGTTTTGTTTGTCTATAGGTAATGACAATGACAACTCCGTGGTATTGTATACGAAGCCGAGAAATTTACAAGTTTTACTTGGTTGTAAACAGCTTTTGTCGTAATTTATGACAAATCCAAGGCAGTTTAATACTCTCAGAGTTTCACTGACATTGTTGACGCATTCAGTATAATCTTTGCCTATACATAAGATGTCATCCAAATATATGACGGATTTGAAGCCACGTGACCTGAGGAAAGTTATGACTTCTCTCATGACTTTACTGAAGACTCGCGGTGCCACCGAAATACCATAAGGTAAGGCTGTAAATTCATACGTTAATGGACGTGCTTCGTTATCCACGAATTGAAAGCGTAAATATTTTCTTTGTGATTTATGAATAGGTACTAAAAGGTACGCTTTTGGTATGAGCCTAGAAGCAGTTCTGTAGTCTTCCATTTTGAAATGATTAGTGGTAATAAACTTATTCAACGACTTTAGATTCAAAATGAATCTTTTGCCTCCGTTCGGTTTATCGGCCAGAAATATTTTTGACAAAAATTGATCTGGCAATGGAAGACATTCGGATACCACTCCTAAGTTCAACAAGTTTTGAATGGCTACAGCAATTTCAAGCCTGTCTCCAATAGGCCAAAGGTTGTCAGGTACCGCGTGCTGGACGACTTCAGTATCGAATGGAATGACGTATCCCTCTCGGATCCAATTCAAAACAGAAGTGTTATTTGTAACCTGTCGCCAGCAATCGTAGAAAAAACGAATTCTACCAGCATGTTGTACCTGAGTTATTGCCGCGCTGGCTGGGCACGCCGGTACGGCTTGCTGGCCGGCGTCGCCTGGGCAGCAGGGGTCGTGCTGGGCTTGCGGCGCCACGATGACTTCTTCCTCGGGCCTCCCCGCGTCATCTTGATGAGCGGGGAGCGGGGAGGCCACGTCGAGTTTCCCCGATGTTGAGGCGGGCGGGCCGTCGAAATGGATGGAGTTGGGCCGACTTTTTTAATTTGAAGTCCTTGTTTCTCGATCGTTTTGGACGCTTTAATTTTTTCAGATAACGTGTTTCCGAACAACGTTTCATCTCGATTTGTCTCTTGCGTCATTGCAAGGAACTGTTTGTCTAGCGCCGGCGTTATGAGGTTTATCCTCGCCTGAGTCTGTGCGTGATGCACGTCGCTTAGGATCCGACAGGCGTCACTGAGGGTTTTAATTGTTTTCAGTTTGTCTGTATTTGGGCCGAGCTGTATGTCGATCGCCTTACAGACAGCCGTGATGCCCTGTCCCAACTGTTGTTGTATGTTACTTATTTTCTTATCCCTATTACGAGACGATTCTCCGATGGCGGCCGAGATCTCTGGGTTCAATTTTGGCGCCTGTAGTAACGTACAATTTTGGGGGACTAAGTATACTTTGAGTATTTTCTCTTTTTCTTCCTTTTGTATGCCTTTCTTCAATATAGGCAGCCATAGCTTGACTAAGTCTTCGTGGATCTTGTCTCCATATTCGGGTCCATCTTCAGTTTTACTGCCTAACGCCTCCAAGATATCGGGCTCCAACTCAGGCGATGTGTCTTGCACTGCCACGGTCTGTGGTTCGCCGGTTGATGGTTGGGAGACAACCTGGTCTTGTGCCGTATCGTTTTGCGTTACTGTAAACATATAAAAACGCAAGTCAGTATAAACTGTTTAACTACGACGTTGCGTAGTAGTGGCGTAACATTCATTTGTTACGTACGATTCCGTAGTATGTAAAATACGGACCTCATTAAAATAATATTTTTTGAAAATCTGGTTCTATGAACGTCACGCCACTTCTAGTAAACCCACTAGCCGTAATCCCATTTTTAGAGATAGATTTTACTTACGACATAATTTATAATATTTTTGTGGGTAGTACGTAAAAATTATGAAATTGCCGTTGTGTTAATTCACGATTAACCTCTAGGCTAGGGGTGTAACGGATATACTTAGGGCCTCCCGATTCTTCTCCGTGGGTCCGATTTCGGACTTGGCACGGGTCGGATTAGTGGGGGTGGCGGGCCGTGTAAGGCCCGCAGCCCGTAGTTTGATGACCCCAATTTTATTATTATTGTTTCGTTATGTGCATTAAGTAGGCTTTGCCGCTTTTTTCCTTCGTGAGACTTCGCGAGTCACCTCCCGGTAGCGGAATTCGAAGCCCTACCTTCGTGTGAATTCACGATTCACCTCCAGGCTGGTGGGTAACTCGAATGTTTTTTCCCTCGGGCGGATTCACGATCCGCCTCTAGGATAACGTACGTAACGTACGTATGCATTAGATGCATAGCCTGACTTCATTGCACAGTAAACTAACGAAACACGCCCGTTAAAAATTTAAACTTCAGAATAACCGTTGACAATAAAATTTTACTCACCATTGTTATCTTCGTCTTCCGAAGAATCTGATGATGACGAATAAATAACTCGCGGCCGTCGAGTCGTGTTTTCTAATCTTCTAATTTTTTCTTTATGAAATTCGATGCGCTCTTGAGCGCTGCGCTTCGGCATGTTGGTTGACGTGTGCGCGCTACCTCGCACAAATAAAGAATGAGGAACAAAGACCGTCGACTGCACTCGGTAAGCGACCGGAAGGTAGGCATAGAAACCGCCGGAAGTTGGTTTTAGTTTTATTAGTCAAAAAATACTTTTTATATTGTGCGAAAGCTACCTGCATACTTAAAGTACTACGTGGTTATAATTATATCTGAAAAATGAAGCGACGAAATATAATCAGACATCTGTCGCCATAGTAATTAGTAACCCTCGGTATATTGTACTTGCCCGCGGCTACCGATCTAGTGCCATGCGTATTACTTACATAAGATAAACTATGCTCTTGACTTCCATGACGACTAAGTGCTAGTGTGAAATTATGCTTAAGGCTTACTTAAGGATTGATTCCCCCATTTAAAGAAAATGTATAAATAAATGTATTTGGAGTTGTATAAGTTCTCCATACCAACCTGTTCCGTATGAGCTACTGTCAGTGCATATTGTGCTTGTTGCAGTCTCCGCCCAAATTCCTGTGTGCGCCGCAGGAGCGCGTGGCATTCCCAGCATAATTGTATGTTGAGATATTTATATTCCTGGAATTAATAGTATTTTTACCATTACACTAGTAATACCTAAGAAAATAAACAGAAGTTCGATAAGAGTTGACTGCAAAAATTTTTTCATTGTATAGTTAAGGCTCCGGTGTAGTTATTTTACGAAATTGCTCATCTTTGCGAAAGTATATTGGAGTAACTAAAAAGAATCCTGCTAGCATTTTAAGATATATAACGGAAGATAATTTCAATTCTAAAGGAATAAGTGGAGTACTTAGTTTTTTAATTTTATTCTTAGTTTTTTAATAATTTACCTCAATATAGGAGCTGTTTCACGATTTTTGAAGTGGTAAATTTGTTCACTTTTTTATAATCAAAATGATATTAAAGCGGTATGTAACTTATATTTATGAGTTGGAAAATGAGTCATCTAAGGAATAATTATAAAGCATATTTCATAAAAATAATAATGCAAATATTAACCTCAATTCATGTCTAATTAAAGTATTATAAATTTTATAAAAGGTCATGAAAATTTATACTGGAAAATCTAGATGCAGTATTGTATGAATCAACGTCCTCGCTAAACAAGGTCACTTATAATAGTGTTTTTGGATACTAAATAATAATACATATTTATCAAAACTATGTTTTGTCATACCAATTATACATTTTATCTTAACAATTACAATTAATATGCGTTAATTCATTATTAACGTTTTTCACTTTCAAAAGTACACCGGACTCTTAAGTGCTTTAAAGAAAACAAAAATTAGTGTCCGATCGAAGTTTCGGTTTCAGCCCCTTTCGGCTTAAAAAACATGTTTCGGTCGAAGGTTCGGTTTCGGCTAAAAAACTGCCGAACTTTTCGGCAGCACTGAAACTATAAAAATCGTACTTTCGGGTCGCGTTCGGCTAACGGCGGGTCCGTTCGTAATAGTGTAAATTCTTAACGCGTATTTTATTTTCGCAACTAACAAATATATTGACAGATATATTGGTTATTTTATTTAGGTATATTGAGGTAGTTCCTGCGGAAGTTTATTTAGATTGCTCAGAACGACTTCATGGCATGGGTATCACCAAACTTTAACACAGAACAAGCCAACAAACACCGGAAATAAAAATAAACTACGAAATTGTGACATCGCCATTTGGTGAAAAAGTGTAAAAAACACTTCTATTGCAGTAACAGATGTCATGGTGAATGAATTATAGGTAACTTAAATTAAACATTTTTAGCATAGTAACTATTATTGTCAGAGTACCAATAGCCCAAAGGACATGAATATGAAAGAGCAAGGTATGTTTGTTCAAGAAGTTTTCCTACAGAAGATAAAATTAGAGGCAAGAAAAATGCTACATCTGTTTTTCGATATCAATGTATAAAGTACCATAAAATTGAAATAACACAATGAATTCAAGTAGTTTTCATCTTGCATGAATCCTTGTTAAAATCAATATTAAGAGATATGAATGTAAAAAAATATATATATTATTACTTATTTAATATAAATATAACATTCTGCATAGGTTAGTTAAAACGTATAACCACGTAATATTGGTAAAACAATCTATTTTCATTTTATTCAACATTTTAATCACATCTATAAAAGGTTCGGTTTTGGCCGAAATTATAATCAAAACCGAACCTTCGGTTTCAGTTTCTGTTTCAGCAAAAAAACATGTTGGGGTTGGACACTAACAATAATTAACATCACATTTTTGTGGTACCTACAAATATTCCCTTATAGTTTGTGAAAATAACTCTCGTAACACAATACAAAAGTAATGCATAATTTGTCCTATACTCTGTTTGGTTTGGCGTTTAAAAAAGGTAAAACAATCTTGCAGTATCTTTTTATTGAAAACTACAAAAATAAGTTTTAGCAAATACACATAATATAACAAGGAAATACAGTGCTTTACATTGTTTTTGATTCATTAAGTACCTAGTTTGGATTTTTATATGCATTTTTGAATAAAAAGATACTGCAAGATTGTTTACCTTTTTTTAAACACCAAACCAAACAGAGCATAGTTAGGGGGCCGTCTAGAGGCGGTCATGCCGAGGATAAAAAAAAATCTCCTGACAATTAAAAACAGAACAACAACATCAGCACTAATCCCGAAGCCGCTTTGCCAATGTGGACTCGGCAACTTGGGTATCGTGTAAGGTATTTACCTCAGGCGGATCTTTATTTCCTAAGAGAGTGAAGTATATTTCGTAATTCCTTAAGGAGGTGAGACGCCGGTCTGTACTGAGGCATCCGTGGCATAGAATCTCTTCGACTTCCCTTTTTATCAGGTCCATTTCTACAAAACTTCAAATAATACGAGTTCGCAAAGACTAAATACATGCACTTAGGAAAGCTTTACAAGTACAAGTTATATACACTAAATAGATCATTAACTATTTATAATTTGGCTCACAATCGAAATACGGCACACAGAATACACAAAAACATTGAAAACAAGTAATAAAATAAAATAATTAAAATATGAGAAATCAAAAGTATCGAAACTGACAAATGTCAGTGTCAGGTGTCAAGTGTCAAGTGTGTCAATTGCAGATTTTTTTATTGTGGTGGTAGGATTGAATCAGTCAACTTCAGTTTTTTATTCATAAATATTTATTTTCAAAACTACCTACAATTTATGTACAGTGGCGTTCATAATTGCATGGACAATTTATGAATGAATTCATTCATAAACTGTCCATGCAATTTTGATTCCCACTGTATATAGCACAGAATAAGTAATAGTACTTCATAGTACATAGATTAAATCTAACTAATTTACTTAACCTGCTGGCGGCATTTCCTCGCTGTATCGCAATACTGATGCGTTGTGCGAGGAAGTCGCCAGCTCTTCGGTCTTTAGTTACGTCATCCAGACGTTTCGCGATCTCAGCAAACAATTTGCGTGCGTTGGGGCCCCATGAACCTAAAGTTTCTACGCCAAACGGTACAAAATCGTACTCTTTGTCGAGGCGGCCGCCTTAACCGTAGTTCGTTGAAGATGGGACGGTGCCAGGGTGTCTACGCAAGTAGCATCCCACACCAACATCCGTCCCAAGCTCCAAGGAACCAAAGATACACCATCAGGTCTCTTACCATCATTGCCATCATCTCTAAATCTTATTAAGTTAAATTAAATCCATGGATATACAGGATTAATATTAAATATAAACTTTAGTTGAGATACTCATCACGAGATGTCACTACTGGTGTCATTTATCTACCGCCCGCTAGATGTCACTGCTAAGCAATGCAAAACATTTTGTTTGATTTTGATTTGGTTACGGTATCTATTAATATTATTTGCTTTATTATTTTTTAAATGTGTATTTAAGACCACACAATTGATATTCGAAATTAATTTCAAGTATAAGTAGCCCCACCTGGGTCCCGTTTTATAAAGTTACAAGTTACAATTTTACAGGCGTTTACTGGCAACACTTGCCCCGTTTTTTACAATTTGCGTTTTATAAAAGTACTATGTTACAATTTTACAAGTTACAGGTACAAGTGCCTGTAGCTCAGCCATAGACAAAAATACAGGAGTTTAATAGTTTTAAACTCGTAATCGAACAAGTGTTTTATAAAAATATTGTAAATAACAAGTGTAGGTGTGGTAGACTTGTAACAAAAACTGACGTACGTCTTGAGTCCTGTAACCGCAACTACAAGTGCAATTTTCCCAGTTATTTCGTGTGCTACAGACGTTTGCTCGTAATACTGTTGAAATTTGTTAGAATTATGCAAGAGTCTGCTGGTGCACAGGGAAGTTCGTCCCGATCCCGAGATCATGAATAACAGAACAAACTTATATTCACACGTTTATTATTGTCAAATAATATAAGTGCGATACATTTTTATATGTTTGGATTAAAATAAGTTTGTAAAAGTTATAAAGGCTAAAAATAATTAAAATATATTGGGACGACACACAAATTACATGCTTACAGAGAGGCCACAGATAATGAAAGAGAACGAGGAGTCTACACTCCTGCCACAGATAATATCCAATGTAGAACATAGATTATATAAAAACAGTAATTCCAACACGCCTCCTTATGTTGTACATTGGATAAACCTATAATACAAGACTATGATGGCATATATATAACAATACAGATCAAAAAGGAACAAAGAGACTGACTAGTTAAAAATGACTCTATACATAACAACTATGACTCCAAGTCTTTAGTTAACATACATTTCAGTTTCAGACCCTTAACAAACTTAACATGTTTTTGTGTACTTAATGGTTTTGTAAGAACATCTGCTACCATTTCATCAGTACATAAGTATTGAACATTTATTTTACCATCATGTATAAGGTCTTTCACAAAATGATACCGCAAGTCTATATGTTTGGTTTTACGGTGTGAATATTCTTTGGCTAGTAACAATTTCTGCGCACTTTGATTGTCATTGTATACAGTGACACTAAATTGTTTATCAATTATTTCTGACAAGAAATTCCTGATAAAACATATATCCTTGCATACATCGGAAATACAAAGATATTCACTTTCTGTACTGGAAAGCGCAACACATCGTTGTTTTCTTGCTTCCCAGTTGATGACATTATTACCAAGTTTTACTACAAAGCCAGTATATGACTTGCGGTCAGTTATTTCCTGAGCCCAATCGGCGTCTGAAAAAGCATTTATTTCAAAGTTTCTATCCTTTACGAAATAAAGACCATGATTGATTGTACCGGCTAAGTACCTCAATACTCGCTTTGCAGTCCGCCAATGGCTTTCATCAAAACATGTACTGAACTGGCTTAATTGGCTACATGCGAATGAAATGTCTGGGCGTGTACAAACAGACAAAAACATTAATGAGCCTAGTAGTTGCCTATACTGATAAACATTGTCATCCAATGGTTTGTTAGACTTTTCTAATTTACAATTTACAGGTAATGGAGTTGAAACTGGTTTACAATCGGACATATTATAGCGCTCAAGTAGCCTCTTAATATAATCATGCTGGTCTAAAACAGTTACATTATTGTATTTGGTAACGTTCATCCCTAAACAATTTTTTAAAGTACCAAGATGACGTATTTCAAAGTGCCGTTTTAGCAATGATGTAACTGTTTGAATACAATTATTGTGAAACACATAAAAATCATCAACAAATAAGGCTATAATTATGTACTCAGTCTTATTTTTTCTTACATACACACATGGCTCGCATTTACTTTGAACGAAACCATTATCAGCAAGCAATGTGTGAATCTTAATGTTCCACATACGGCTAGCTTGTTTTAAGCCATAAATACATTTTTTAAGTAAACAAACTTTACTATTGTTAGATTGAAAACCGGTTGGCTGCTCCATGTAGATCTTTTCGTCTAACTCGCCATTTAAAAAGGCTGTGGTGACATCAATATGATCCATGCACAGGTCCAACTGATTTGCAATAGCAAACAAAATTCTTAATGTTGAATGTCTAACCACAGGCGAATAGGTATCGGAATAATCAATTCCTTCTTTTTGACTATAACCACAAGCGACTAGTCTTGCTTTATACCTAGTAAAGTTGCCTGTAGCATCAAACTTTTTCTTAAAAACCCATTTGTTTCTTACAACATTAACATTCTGTGGACGATCAACTAAATCCCACACTTGATTTTTAATCATAGAGCTCAACTCAACTTCCATGGCACCAGACCATTCCTCCTTTTCAGGTGAATTCATGGCATCCCGGTAAGTAAGTGGCTCGAGTGATGAACTTGCTGCAGCCAACAGTGACGATATGTGAAAATCATTATACCTTTCGGGAAAAATACCTCGAGTGCTCCGCACTGGGCGAGAGTTAGACAGAACAGCAGAAGCTTCCGCTAACATCGGCTCGTAGTCTGGAGATGCAACAGGGAGCGGTGGAGAGGTGACAGGGCTGGATAGCACCGAGTCCTCGCCGCTAGCCTCAGAGACATCTTCAGATGTGCGATATTGGTCAGACAGAGGTGACAACACTGGTAAGCTCGCCTCCTCCTCTGAAACCGATAAAGAGCTTCGATTACATATTTTATCATTATTCACATTGTCATCATGGCGTTTAGGAGTACTGAGACTATTATCAATGTCATTACTACCTATACTAATATCACAGTTAGTATTTAAAACATTATTGCAGCTAGAATTATTATTTTTAAAATGATCATTAACACTGACATTGTTAATAAAATTATCAAAAATAATAACATTTGCTCTTTGGGCCTCATCATTAGCATGTAAATTATTTCCAAATTTGTCCTCAAGAAAAACAACGCTTCTAGAATAAATAACCCTTTTGGGATTAACTGGATCTATTAAGCGATATCCCTTGCACGTCTCACCATAACCTACAAAAATATGCTGTTTTGCTTTAGCATCAAGCTTACGTCTCTTTTGATTAGGCACATGAGAGTATGCTACACAGCCAAAAACGCGTAAATGACGAAGATCAACACTAGATCCGGTCCATATACACTCAGGAATTCTGCCGGATAATGCACTGGTAGGCGACCTATTTTTTAAATAAATAGCCGTCATAACAGCTTCGCCCCAGTAGCGATCAGGCAACTGAGATTCCTGTAACATGGCTCGAGCTTTTTCAAAAATCGTGCGATTCACTCTCTCACTAAGACCATTTTGAGCAGGACTGTAAGGACAAGTAGTTTGGTGGATAATGCCTTCCTTTTTAAGGAAATTGGACAAATTTTTATTGCAATATTCAGTACCCTGGTCTGTGCGTAGAACTTTAATACGCAATCCAGTTTGTCTTTCAACTAAAGATTTAAAATTAACAAAATGAGAACTCACCTCGGATTTATTCTTGAGAAGATAGCCGAAGGTGCGTCTTGACTTGTCATCAGTAAACGTCAACAAATAACGAGCTCCTCCCCAGCTGGGTACTTGAACAGGCCCGGCAATGTCACTATGCACCAGGTCCAGAAGGTTGGCAGCACGCCCCGCACTTGACTGAGGAAACGATGTTTCACACATCTTTCCAGTAAGGCAGGCGATGCACCGAGCCGGCACGCCGTCTTCAGGCTGAAAAACGACACCACACTCATGCCCTCCACCTAGTATGGACATACCTTTGGAATTCAAGTGACCTAATCGCTTGTGCCATGTAGAAAAAGGCACAACAGCAGTTGCAGCATTGGCACTCATGGTTCCATGCCCTTGCATGGACATAGAGTTACCTATTACGGGGTCAGGTCGAGTTTGCAAGACATTGTTTACTTTAAACTTATACAGACCGTCTTGTTTGTTAACAGAAAAAACCTTTTTGCCTGTGACTTGACATGTACTGTAAATATTACATTTATCTTTTTGGAAAATAACAACATAACCTTTACTAGTAATTTCACTAACAGACATTAAATTCTTAGATAGACCAGGCACAAATAGTACATTATCTAAGGAAACTTCAGGAGAAATAACAGTCTTACCAACAAATTCACTATTTAGTTGCTGTCCATTTGCAATAGTTATCACACACTTTCTGTTCTTGACATCATGCAGCAGAGACATGTCCCCTGTCATGTTTGCAGAAGCACCACTGTCCAAGACATACTCCTTAGAGTGGGAAACGGAGAAGGCTGAAGCATACATAGTGTGTTCCTGTCCATTCTTCTTTGCTTCATCTCTCTTTTTCTTGAAACAGCGACTCGCAGCATGACCATTCTTGTTGCAGTAAGTGCAGATGTTAGATTTGTTAAAATTAGAAGACTTCTTCCTGTTCGCCATAAAGGCAATGTTGTCTGTAGCAATATTACTTCGCCGGTGATCCTCCTGCAGTAGTCTGGTCCGGACTACCTCACTTGATAAGGTTTTGGTTAAACTGGCCGTCTCAAGGCTAGACACAAGCACGTTGAACTCTTCAGGTAAGCCCGATAGAAGAATTTCAGCTGTTTCTTCGTCGGCAATTACCTTTCCAATATCCGACAGCTGCGTGACGAGCTTAAGGACTCCGTCTATGTATTCTGACATGCTAGAGAAGTGGCTATATTCAACGCGATGTAGTTGTCGTAATAGTAGTACTCGCCGGTATAGCCCTTTGTCCTCAAAAGTGTCGGAAAGCGACTTCCAGGCTTCCTTAGCGGTCTTCGCAACGCGCACGTACTGGTAGAGGTTAGGTTCACATGAGAGACAAATTTTTGCCAAAGCACGTGAATCCCGCGTAGCATCGGTGTCTGTGCCATCAACGCAGCTCCACAAACCATCAAGAGTCAGCACCATTTTGATAGCGAATTTCCAATTGATCCAATTATCGATACCTTTGAGTTTTTCGATATTGGTTGAGGTTATGTTGCACGCGGTCCCGCCTTGTTGCGTCATGACTCGGGTAATCTGGTAACGACGTTTAAGGTTTTGCTTTCTTAGCTTACCTAAATTGATCTGCTAGGACCAGAACCTGTTAGAATTATGCAAGAGTCTGCTGGTGCACAGGGAAGTTCGTCCCGATCCCGAGATCATGAATAACAGAACAAACTTATATTCACACGTTTATTATTGTCAAATAATATAAGTGCGATACATTTTTATATGTTTGGATTAAAATAAGTTTGTAAAAGTTATAAAGGCTAAAAATAATTAAAATATATTGGGACGACACACAAATTACATGCTTACAGAGAGGCCACAGATAATGAAAGAGAACGAGGAGTCTACACTCCTGCCACAGATAATATCCAATGTAGAACATAGATTATATAAAAACAGTAATTCCAACAAAATTATTCGCTTTCTGAGAGATTCTTCATAGTTTTGGCCAACTACCACGAACTCCGAAAACCGCAAACGACGATTTGTCTTTGTCACTTCTAACAAGGCGATATTAGAGTGAAAGAGAAAAATAATCGAAATTTGCGGATTTCCGAGTTTGCGGTAGGGCCGCTGACTATGACTACACTTTTTTACTTATGTCTGGCTGGAGCATAAGGTCTAAAGTTGTATACATTATTATATTTATTCCCTTGACTGTACCCCGATAGCGTTGACCGAGACTGTTTCAGCTCCTAGTAAATTTGGACTTTCGGAGTCGGACACCGTACGACTTCAAAGAGCAAATGAACTCCACACAAATTTAGAACATCTCTCTCATCGTTTTATTTTCGCTAATTTCGAGGATTTGTCTCTGTCACTTTAATGAAGCCTTCGTTGGAGTTACGGCGAAAAATCATCGAAATTTACAAATTTTGAATTTCGCGGTAGAAGGGCTGATTTTCCATCAAAATAAACATATATAATCTGTGGATACGATTATTTATGTCAGTTTTTATTTTTAATTAGTGATGTCCGTCACGCCTGTAGATGTTACTTGTAATCGAGATTTACCATGGTTCATTACAATTGTAAATTTTTGTGTGTATTTATAAAACACCTGTAATAGTTCATAGTGCATTACAGGTTCCTGTAACCTGTACACTTGTAACCTGTATCTTGTAACTTTATAAAACGGGACCCTGTAATTAATTTTTGAGAAAATACAATAATGAAAAAACTAAACGTACCGATTGCAATTTTTTTGTTTACATCAATGACATATGACAATGTCATGACAATGACATTAGCTGTCAAAACAATTATCAAATTGCTGTTTCCATTTGTGAATATTAAAATATTTAAATAATCCTTAAGATTTCAAGACAAATAAATATTTTTTAGCTTATATTATTGAAAACAGACCAAATGTAAATATTTTCACAGATTATCATGGAAGATACAGCACAAAACGCGTTGAAAACACTTTGTTGTACATGCTTGAGCAGCGACAGAAAGTTGTCGCAACTTTGCCGAATAAATGATGGAGTGAACAACTTATATTCACTTCTGTCGTACGACTCGGAAGCTTACAGAGTAAAGTATCAAAAATTACAGTCCTGAGCACCTCGACTATTTTAAATTTACTATATATTTAAAAATCTCTTCCACACTGTACGAGATACCTTACGAGGCATCTCGGCTAGAGCGAACGTGCCTCACGAAGCAAAATTTTCCTCGCAAGGCAGCTCATTCAGTGTGGACTCACCTATTACTCTCTCTCTATCTCCATTATGCTGGCTGTACACACTCGCCTCTCGCCTCTCGCTCAGAGTCTCGGGCGAGGGGCTCTCGACGAAAGCACACCATGTACACACTCGTGGCGTCATTTCAACAGCGGATATCGGCCACGATGGACCTAGAAACTGCTGCCGCCGTCTGTCTTTGTGCTGTTACTTATTAAAATTACTTACACATTACACTTCACACTCATAATTTATTTGAGCAAAAGTATGTAGCTTAATATACAGGGTGTTTGGGATAACGATGTAGGAATTTCTGGAGGTGGCAAAGGAGACTAATTGGAAGAGTTTGAACCCTATTTACCTTAGTCCAATATGTGACAGTTTTTTTTTTAAATCACGTTTTTCAAAATGTTTCGTTTTATACCAAAAATTTACTTAAAAAGTTAAATTTAAAACAAAATATGCAATAAATAGCATTGATTTTTTTATAATTAACATAGTTGAGTAATAAATGAAAAAAAAATTGAATTCCCACTTGCCACACACAACATTTTTTTAAAAAATTTTTCTAGTTCATCATTGCTGATTTCTAACAGTAAATTAAACTTTATCGGCCTGTGAAAAAAAAAGTAGTTGGGATATGAGTCTTCCTACTCGTGTAAAAATATGCTTGATTTTCTAGGTTTTGATTACAAAAAAAGTAGGTACAACAAAATAGCAATTAGTCGATCAATTGTTGAACGCCGTCACCAAACAAAATAAGTTTCTTGTAGTTAGTAGGCAAGTGTGAGTTCAATTTTTTTTTATTAAAAAAAAACTGTCACATATTGGACTAAGGTAAATAGGGTTGAAACTCTTCCAATTAGTCTCCTTTACCACCTCCAGAAATTCCAACATCGTTATCCCAAACACCCTGTATTGTTTGTCTTTATCTGAGTCATGGATCCCGTTTGGGCAAAGGCTTCCCACTTCTTCCACCACTTTCTATTCTCTCTTTGGAGCATCCAATCCCTTCCCGCCACTTCTGTTATGTCATCAGCCCATCGTTTTAATGGTTAGCCAACTTTTCTTTTTCCTGGTGGTCTTCCACCTTGTAGTAGTATAAATACTCAAGTTAAATTCTTATCATGCTACAGGAGGGTTTTTACAAGGAAGCTGCGAGCCTATTCATTTGCTGGGAGTGTGCTGCGGTGATGCGGAGGATCGCGCGCTTCAGGCGGCAGGCATGTGTGGCGCAGAAACAGCTGGCCGTTATTGAAGAGGGCCGGGACGATGTAAGTAAATAAATGAGCCAAATATAGGTACAACCTAAAGGTATGTAATTGTAAGTTTTCATTACCCAAAGGTAGTCTGGAAGAGATAGCTTATTAGCGATAAGACCGCCTGTTGTCTACCACTGTTTTAGTTTATTCTTTTGTCTGTAGTTAATAATAATAAATAAATATCTTGGGACATCTTACACAAATCGACCTAGTAGCTCCATTAAGACTTGTGATGTGGACACCAGGCGATGATATACATATATAATAGATAGATACATATAGATACTTAAATACATAGACAGCCATGACCAAGGAACAAATATTTGTGATAAATAAATACACAAATAAATGCCCTCGCCAGGATTCGAATCCGGAACCTCCAGCTTCATAGGCAGGGTCACTACCAACTAGGCTACATGGCTGAAATGGAATCGCAGTGACGCATCATACCGTCTGCGTATTTTGAGGAGCGGTGTGGGGGGCATGCGGCAAACACGTTACGTTACGGCTACGAACAAATAAAACATGGAAGCTGCATGCCATATTAAATTGTCTTTCAAAAACGGTCCTGAATTTTTGTTGACAAGTGTCACCACCTCTTCAATGCATCACGCCATCACGGTAATGAATGTCAATATCAACCTATAAAAACTTAAATCGCCATTTAAAAATAGTTGTGATTGGTCCATCAAAGTTTTGATTGGCTATATTCTATAAACATTTGTCAAAGATGTTGCGCCGAAATATGCGCGGTATTAAGAAAAGCGCTATGTCCTGCCCATCTTGGCACAATTGAACAATTGCTTTTGGAGGCATTTTTGAGCTGGCGTTAGAGGTCCATGTTATATATGGTCGTAGCGTTACGGATACGATGTGTCACTGCGATTCCATTCCGTGACCGTTTGAGCATTGTTGCGGTGATACTTTATTCACTAGAGAGTAGCCGCGCGTGAAAATGCTGCGTGAGGCAACTTCAGTGGGTTAGTATAGACGCGCCTGCCCTAGACAAAAGCCGGCAAAACTACGTACATAGTAGTAACCCTGCCCACAAAACTGGAGGTTTTGGGTTTGATTCCTGGCGATGGCATTTATTTGTGTGTCTTGATTTGTGTAATGACCATCCCATGATATTTGTTTATTTTTTATTTTAAAGCAAGTTTGGCTGCATGGCTTCCCCAAGTTATTAATTTGCTGCCTTGATGAGGTAATATTTTATTTACAGGATGGATTAACATTTTGATTCAGTTTCAAGGCATTTGCCAGATTTTGTATCGCTATGCGAAAATGAGCTTAAAATAATTTAACATTAGCGTTTCCAGACCTTGGAAGAAAATACACGGTATTTTCATGACCATTGTATATTTTTTTTATTCAATGTCAAAGGAATAGGTTTTAAGGCCATTTTCGCAATCCACTTCATATCTTACATACATTGATAGGTATGGGCTCGGAAACCGGATTTTACTCCATATAAAAGAATGGTTCGAATTTCGTTCTTTTATGTTCTTCGGTATATCAATTCTTTGTTAATGGAGTAATTCAAAAATACGACGTTGGTAATTTCATAACATTTTGAGTACCTACTACATAAAGAATATAAAACATTTCAAATATTGGGCTATTTCGAGGTTCTCGAAAAAAACCGGTTCCGAGCCTTGATACCTACATCATCAGCTTATGATAGTCCACTGCTGAACGTAAGCCTCTCCTACTAACTAACCACTTCATATAAATAAACCAAAATATTTTCCATTTCACAGTTAAAACCCCACAAAAGATGCCTCTCCCATCTCTTCTGTTATCATAAACCCAACTACGACATTACTATCATTTCCAATACACAAGAAACTGACAACTTTATAGACTGCGGAGCAGAAATAAAAACTGAAAATGATGATGATATACCATTATCCGAGTTACATGATAACTATGATGATCATAATGATGATACTGAAGAAATCATTTTGGATAACTGTGATTTAGAAGTTAAAGTAAATAAAAGAAAGAAATCAGATACAGTTAAAAAGAAAAGTTTAAAATTTCAAAAGAAATTTGTAACAACAAAATTGGAAGAAGAAATAATGTTAGAGAGTAGAATTAAAAGGAAAATGGAAAAAGGTTTTGTTGCAGCTGCTTTCAGATGTGAATCTTGTGTGGAAGTATTTAAGAGTCGGATTGAGTTGGAAAGGCATAATGAAGACAAACATGTGGAGGTAAGTCAAAGTCAAATTCTTTATTCAAGTAAGCTTATTAATATTTTAAAGACAAACGGGTCTTAATCGCGTAAACTTACGTTTAATTATATCCTGACGTTTCGAGCATGACGTTACACCCGTGGTCGCAGGCAGACCACAATAAAAATATGAGTGATAATCGTGAAAGTTTAAATCAATAAGCTTATTAATAAGCATTTTCGTATTTTTTTTAATAGGTAGAGTAATTGCCAACATTTCAAAATTTTCAATGTCCCTAAATCGAAAACCATTTCGAGATATACGCATGTAGATCACAAAAATATATTTTTTAAATTTATTTCGCAATATTTTTTGTAAAAAATCGTAATAATACTAATAATAGTTTAAAGGGGAAGTGATGTCACATAGCTGATTCAGAGCTGCCACTATAACCAAAAAATCTTGCGGTCGGAATTTCTCTTGTGTTTGGCAGTGACACTTGACACTTGTCACCGATTTTCGTCGTTTTCTTATGTGTTTGAAACATCACAAATCAGCTAAATGGCGTCACTTTCTGCTCGAAGTAGTAAAAAAAGGGGATTTTCTCACTAAATATGCAATTTAATTCAAAAACAAAAAATACGTGTATCTTTTAATATTGAGTCCTTTCAAAACAGACAATAAAAACTAGCACAAAAAAATATGAAATGTCGTCAATTCAAGAGGAAGGTTTTTATGTAGGTTTAGCAGCCGGGGCGGGTCGCTAGTAGAAAATAAAACAAATTGCCTTTTTATTCTAGCATATTTATTCCTTTTTCAGACTTTACCTGGATATTTTGTCAGCCTCCTTAGCCTTGTTGGTAGTGACCCTGCCTACGAAGCTGGAGGTTCCGGGTTCGAATCCCGGCGAAAGCATTCATTGTGTATTTATTTATCACAAATGTTTGTTCCTTGGTCATGGCTGTCTATGTATTAAAGTATCTATTATATATATCTTTATTCTTTATTCAACAACAACCATGTAAAAAACAGCTTACGCCAAGACATTACACGTGGAATTATCTATAAGCTAACATATTTCAAATAGTAATAACATTTTATGTTAAAATAATGAAAAGGAAAAATTATAGGGTACAGTAGCAGGTATTAATCGTCGCCTGGTACCCACATTACAAGCCTTAATTGAGCTTACCGTGTGACTAGGTCGATTTGTGTAAGATGTCCCAACATATTTATTATTATTTATATTTTGTTTTCCCCAGAAACCAGACCAAATACAGTGCCACATCTGCCTATGTTACGTAAAATGTGACAGTATAGCCAGCCATAAGTCTGAGCACTGTTTACAACATTCCTGCCTCCTCTGTGACCAGCTGTGCTACAGTGTGCAAGAGGTGACGGAGCATTTGAAGGCCCATAAACATGTGAAGAGGAAAAAGGTATGTAGCACGTCATTAGTAGTTCACTGCTAGACAAAGGCCTGTCTTGCCTATATGGACTCAATAGGAGGTAAACAATTAATTGAAAAAAAAAATGCATATTTCCATGATCTATACAGGGCGTCCCAAAGTTATGGGACATGAAGGGGAAGTACCTTAAATATCGTAGAGGATATTTTCCTGAAAGAACACTTTACTTTATTTTGAAAATTAAATAATACTGTCTTCGGTTACCGCGAGGATTACACATGAAATAAAACTATGAAAACGGATAAACTCGCGTATATTAACTAATTTCATGTCATCCGCAGACCACGAACCCTGTAAAGTGTTCGAAACGTCGGAATTAAGTTAAAATTAGTTAATATACGCGAGTTTATCCGTTTTCATAGTTTTATTTCATAAATAATACTGCATAAAAAAATTGCTTTTTCTAGATATCGAACCTATTTTAATGGGCATTTTCAGTTTTTGGGTCACCCAATTAGCGTGAAGTTAAAAAACCTTAATTTCAGTCATCTTTACAATTAAGCAGTAAATTACGATAATAACTCGGGTTCGGTGTTCATTTTACAAACTATAAGCTTCATAAAATATAAAAACGCCGATCAAGTTGAAATTCCTAAAGATATTGTACTTAACTGTCGTTACAAAGCTGTCTGCAATTAAGGTTTTTTAATTTCGCTCTAATCGGGTCCTAAAAGTGAAAATGCCCTAATACGAAAAACATTTTATCCGTCATTTTTATAATGTCATTCGAAAGAATGGATAAAAATATTTTTTTTTCTTAAGAAACATAGTATCTAAAACTAAAAGAATAACCAAACAAGTTTGGTTCAAAATTCGAAAAAAATTGTAGTTGGTTCGATTTCCGGGTGAAGCAAGTAATTTTTTGAAAAACTTTGAATGCTCTATTGCTCAATTTTAAAAATACACTATCTACGATATTTAAGGTACCTACTTCCCCTTCATGTCCCATAACTTTGGGACGCCCTGTATATTATCAAGAAAGTTTACGCTGTTCTTAAGAAATAAAAAAAAATTAAGTATGCTTTAATAATAGGTAAGGTCCGACCGAGACCCATATTTTAGTCTCGGCCGAGACCGAGACCGAGACTTGGTAGAAAGGATAAAAAACGTATAAATTACATAAAAAATCCGTAGCAAATACCTATAGTACTTACTACATCGTCAAACTAAATACAGCGTGTCAAACAATTTTTTTTGACATTTTATTTTTTTGAAATTTTTATATGTAGGTATCCCAAAAACCGGTATTCGAATTTTAGGTATTTTTATCTGTATGATAGGGGTCGCTTACTCTAAATTATTCCTTCCATTCATTTTAAAGTGAAATTGAAATCAGTTCATGTCGATATGACACCAATAAAATCGCAGTAAGTTCGCGAGATGGTGTCAAGCTCCCCAATTACAGCTCATTACGAATCTCGGCCACGGCCGAGAGTCCCGGCCATTTTTGGCCGAGAGCCGAGAGGGATATCTCGGCTCGATTTTTGGCCGAGAATGCCGAGACCGAGACCGAGATCTCGGTCGGACCTTAATAATAGATACTCCTTTATAAGTAGGTACTTAAATGATTATTCATAAGTCATAGATAGGATTAATGAAGTGATGTTTTTTTCAGAGTGAGAAATGTAGTGAATCTCGAATATCGAAAGAACCGTCCACAGACTACGGGTATCCTTGTCCAGAATGCAACAAGTATTTCGAGTAAGTTAAGTTAATTCACTTCAAAATTCTTACTTCGAGACCTTATAGTTTTTCTCGTTTTAGATTTAGCTCTTGGTCCTATTTGTTTTAACGAATTTTCGCGAAATAACCTGTTATTTGTACGCGCAGCAAACAGCTGCACGATGATGTCACTGGAACGAGGGTTTTCGATATTTTTTCTGCCACCAGGCGGCGCTTCGTACGCACCTGGTCTCGACAGCTGTCAGATTCATACTATTCATAGGCACCTGGGCCTAAAATATTGAAATTCTATTTTATTTGGAAGAGAATTGATTTTGTAATGGATTACGACTAATACATGGTCGTCGAACTGAAGATTGAACTCTAAAACAGGCGCTCAAAGTCACTGGTATTCAAAATAAGTACTATAACTTTGTTAATTCATGAGAATTGACTTGGAACTATTTTATTTATTTAGTTTAGGTAACAATATGACTAAAGTAATGGTTTTCAGAATAAATAAACCTATAAATATGTTGAATATTAAATGCGCGTATTTATTTTGACAGTTCGTTATAAGGTCGGCTCAGTGCTGCCATCTCACCTCCCCATAGCGGCAGAAAAAGTATCAAAAACTCTCACTGGGTGCTTAGCCAAGTTACTAATCACTAACGCTTAATCGTTAATCGAAAACGAAAGGCAGCTGCCTGTCTTTGTCGCACTAATATGAAAGAGTGACAGAGAGGGAAAACTACGATACGCTACTAAGCGTTAGCGATTGGCAACTTGCCTAAGCATCCAGGTCTTCAGCGCCGCCTCCACTGCACTTGCCGCGAATCAGATCATCTTAGAGGCGCGACGCAAGACGCACGCATACTTTTACTACGAATCACCTATTTTTTTACGTGGGTCAATCACTTTTTTTATGTTGTTATTCTGTCACATCACCCAGGGGACAACAGTAGCATAGTTTGCTAGAAAAAAGTATCTTGCACACTCTACTATCATGATTGGGTGACCCGACCCACCTTGGAAAGGTAACGTAACTGTCAAAAAAATTAAAGATTGCGAAGACAGGAGAACATAACCATGGCAACGAGTGACATAAAAAAAGTGATTAACCCACGTTCATAAATCAATTTAAAAACTAAATTTTGTTTTGCCAAATTCATCGGAAAAATTATTTATACCAGCAAAATGGAAAACATTTTTTTCAGGAAATTTTTGGTACTGTACCGAGTTTGAGGTTTGGCCTGTCTGACAGACCGGTCCATATTTTTATCGAAAAACATAATTATGTCTGAATTTATTTTAATTGTCTTTTACTAAAGAGGTAAAAAAGAACCCCTATGGTGCTACTCTGTCCGTCTGTCACATTGTTCACGTCTGATATCAGGAATCAGTGGCGTAACAAAGGTGGCAAGGCTGGCAAAATGCCACGGGCCCTCGACCCAAGAGGGCCCTGGCCCAAGAGGCAGTGATTTTTAATTAAAAATTAAACTGAGTACAATGTGACGATTTTTACTGATAGGGCACCATCAAAATAATTTGCCACAAGACCCAGATGGTATAGTTACGCCACTGTCTGTAATAGGCTACTTGACCCATTTTTTAAAGTTTGTCTTATATTATTAATCAATATCTGATTAACGGAATATATTTTTTCACGACCTAGAAAACCGCAAAATTATAACTTAAAATTTAAACTTTCGTTACCGCGCGAAAACGATACTAGAGTCTGGCTAACGAAAGCTGAGAATGAGAAATGGCGGCAAATTAATAAAATATAGAGTATGGTATCACTGGGTTGCACCCCGAAAATCAGTCTTGATACTTGTAATATATTTAAAACTTAAAATTATTTTGTTAAATTACCTGTATTTATTACAATCCAAATTAATATATTATATATATGTACATAACGTAGCTGTTCCATGCAACTTTGTCTGCATGACACAATGCAATATGATGTAGGTATTGTAGGTACCTACTACTCTAAATGATGACCCATGTTATTAAATGGATCCCATATCAAATTTTAAGCAAATCTGTTTAGTTATTTCATAGATTCGACAGCACCAAGTTAGTTTTAACTTTTTACATACATATTATGTACTATGTACCTATTTTGTGGTTAGTTTTAACTTTTTACATACATATGTATGTAAAAAGTTAAAACTAGCTTGGTAATGTGTCGAACCTATGATATAACTTGAAAATAACTAAACAGATTGGCTTAAAATTTGATATGTTTTTCAGCTCTTCATATCATTATAGTCTTTATACCATAATATGGCCGAATAACAGAGTGATTTTCACACTTGGATATAACACTATTATATGTCTATACATAGGTATAGGTAATATTAGTAACGATTTGTAAATTGTATCATCGCAGAATGGGTGCAATAACGAAATTCGTAACTAGTGTCGATTTAAAACACTCCCTATCGGTCGTGTTTTAAAAAATCGCCACTAGTTACGAATTTCGTTATTGCACGTGTCTCGTAAGACGTTTTTTAGTACAGGTGGCCCTCCGAAGTTTTGAACCTGACTTAAAATGACCCACTTCTCACACTAGAGCCTAAAAAATGCACCATCTGTACTAAAAAAATATAATTCTGCCGGTGTGTGTATTTTTAATAAATAGGAAACGAAATATTTATATTTTTTATTCAGAATAATTAAAGTCAGACTTAAAAAACTTATACAATGATTCATATTAATGATTCATACTATTTGTGCCATAACACATAAATCTCATAATAAACTCATCTAATGCAGTTTTTATGACATTGTCTCTTTCGCTGTACTCATCTTCCACATGAATGACATGGTCAGTCATTGATTTCCAATCTGAGGCAGTTATACTCGCGAACTTTTTACTTTCTTCTCCAACTAGCATAACTTTTCTACCGTATTTTAGACAGCGTTAACTCCTTCAACCTCTCCCAGACTTTCTGGTAAAAAAAACAAATGACCATTTTAAATCAACCTAACATAAATACAAACTTAAATCTATTATAGTCGATAGTATATTAGATAATGAGTACAAGAAAATTTATTGAATAAAGGTAAGTATCAAAATGGTACTTCGTACTAACCTAGGAACACCGATATCGTGTGTAAACACTCATGTTTTTCCTTTTAAGCGATGATTTTCTCCTCTTGTTTTTCTTTATATTTACTTATTATAGTACGCAGCAGCTTACGAACATTACTTTTCATAGTATTTTTCATCATAAACACCTTAAAACGTTGCAATTGTGGAAAGCGAGCAATGGGTGTCAAGTCGAACGAAAGACAGAACATGACGTTTGACAATTCAGCTTGTGATGCCATATGAAAAGTTCCGTAAAAAACTCATTCTCAGCTTTCGTTAGCCAGACTCTAGCCATGTTAATGCTTAGATTATCTGTGATGTGACGTCACTCAAACCGAAAACAAACATTTGACATGTCACTTATGTTATGTCAATGTCACAGCAAAGCTACATGCCTACACGTCCATGGCGAATATCACTCGTATAAGATTCGACATGAAGTTAGTTTAAGATCCTATGACGTCACATCATGGCCGACACCGTTTTCAGAGTACGAAATTTAAAAAAATAAAACAGAATAAAAAATATGTACCCATCAAACACTTTTAATACACCGTAATCGAAAAATATTGATCTTTTCAATAAATACTACAGAAAATAATATTTTTTTGCACTAAATTTGATATGAGTCAAGTAGCCTATTAAGATATTTTATTACAGAAATAAGAACCAGCGTTGGAAGCATGTACAAAGACACCACAGGGAGGGGTACAAATGTGCCGCCTGTGGTAAAAGATTCGCTTTTAAGAACAACCTGACGCGACACCAGCAGTAAGTAAATATTCTTAATTTTCTGCCCTACGGCCGGCAAACAGCACATTGCCGGCCGCTGCGCTATACTAAGTTGCCGCCTGCCGGCATACAAAAAATTATATACACACCTCGGCGGTTAAATGAGAAAGCCTCGGATCACATGTTTGTCGTCAATACAATACTACAATTACACGACATCTGAGACATTTCCGACTTAAACGGTCTTGGCATGTACTATTTCTCAAACATGCAATGAAATATTGTTGTATGTTCCTGAGAATAGGCTGTGAAGTATGACGTTTTAGGTGCGACTAGGACAAGAAGGGACAAGAGGTCGTTAATGGAATTTAATACAAATCTTGTATACCTAGGCCGGCAAAGTGCTCTTTTTTAATTCAATTCCACATACATTTGCGGCACAGGCATCATGACATTCGGCCACTATGCAATACTACGCATATAAAAAAAACTTTGATGTCTTTACTGTTTTTTTTTTTGCTTTACTCCTTGCTTGTTTCCACAGCAAGGTGAATTTGCCAATGTCAAAGTGATTGTTGTTTTCCTTTTCCGACGGACTTTCACGTGAGGAGAACGAGTTTTTTTTTACTTTGTTGTTTTTCATTGCATGTTTCAGAAAAGCATTTATTTGGACGTAGTTTAGTGAAAAGGGAAACTCTAAAATTTGACACTGAAATAATCGACTTTTCCTTTTGACATGAGATTTAAATTGAATTGACAGATTTTGTGGACTGGATCCATTTCCATGGACGCATCCATTTCACAGATACCAACTTATAATATATAATATAAATAAATAAATAATTTGGGACATCTTACACAAATCGACCTAGTCCCACGGTAAGGTCAATTAAGGCTTGTGCATGGTTGCTGGGCCACGATATATATAATAGATAGATACATATAGATACTTAAACACATAGACAGCCATGACCAAGGAACAAATATTTGTGATAAATAAATACACAAATGAAAATTAAAATTGAAGTGTCACTGACCACTATTTGATAAAAGTTTGATGATGGGCAGCAGCGTCATCATAGTGGACACATTACTGCGATCGCCAATCCGCTTGCCCAGCGAGGCGATTATGGGCATTGACCTCCTAATGCGTGTATACGCGTAGCTGATAGGAGAGGCCTACGTCCAGTAGTGGACTAACATAGGCTGATGATGTGAATACACAAATAATGCCCTCGCCGGGATTCGAACCCGGAACCTCCAGCTTCGTAGGCAGGGTCACTACCAACTAGGCTACGGAGGCTGACAAAAGGATCGAAACTCTACAATTTGTCACTGAAATAAATGACTTTTCCTTTTGACATAAGATTTAAATTGAACTGACAGATTTTTGTGGACTGGATCCATTTTCATGGACGCATCCATTTGACACACTTTAAACTGGGGATTGAAAAATCACTACTTTATGTATTAAAAAAAACACAAGGCTCTACCTTTTAACCCAATCTACAGAACGAAAAGAGTGATGGTCAACTTAGCCCTTCTGCTAAAACTACCAATCTACTCAAAAAGCTCTCACGAATGTAAAATGCTCCTTACAAAATGGTTGAAAGGTAAAACTTATGAAGAGACAGTGAACTTAATACGATGAACAGACACACGTACACACACCCCAACACACACACACACACACACACACACACACACATACACACGCGTATAATAAGTAGTAATTTAACATATGTGTCTATGAATGTAGGCGCTCACTACATTTGTAAAAAAAAATACCTGTACTCATTAAGTGAAATGTAATTATTTCTTTTGAATCAATAAACGTCTTTAACCAGAAATTAATAAAATTGTAAGAGCGGAGTCTCCCAACACAGGCATTATTGCTTACAGAGCGACTCCATCCCATAAATCATGTACCTATTGTTTCTTATAAAATAAAGAATTTTGTTTTTTTTTTTATTTTAATGTATGACCTATTTACCCCAGGGTCCATCTCGCGCCACCTCCCCGCCAGCAGTGTCCCACCTGCGCGAAGCTGGTCCGAGTGGACCTGCTGAAGACCCACGCCAGGATCCACCAGGAACGCGAGCAGTTCCAGTGCGTCGAGTGCGCTAAGAGGTGCCATCTTACCCTTAGGGCGATTGTGCACCACAATGAATTTTCCTGTCCGGCAAACCGAGTTTTCATGGTCCGATATGGCATGAAAAAAACGCATGATTGGCTTGTGCACTTGTCCGTCTTTTTACTCGGAGGTGCGTACTTTTACCGTCCGGTAGTCCGGTTTTTTACAGTTCAATTTTGTAAAATCGGACTATCGGGGACGGTAAAAGTCAGTGCAATTCCGGACGCAGTGCACAAGCATTAACACGTTTTTCATAGCTATCATCTCGGATCGGAAAAATACTGTCCGGAATGGGGAAAAGTAAAATGTCGGACGGTAAAATTACGTATAGTGCACAAGCTACTATATACATTTAATGGCGTGGCATATCGGACCGTAAAAAACCGGACTACCGGACGGTAACAGTCAGTGTAGTGCACAAATGCCCTTATCGTTGAAAAGGACTATGCGTCAAAATGGGCCAAAAACCTCGTTTCAATCTCGTACCTTACTTAGGCCACTCAACGAGCTTCGTGGCCTAAACACGGTACTCGACTGAAAAGCTCTCTATTATAAATTATAACACGATTGTGTAAAATACTATTTCTCAAACATGCAATGAAATGTTGTCTTTACGTTCCTTAAAATAGACTCGGAAGTATCGCTTTTAGGGCGCAGTAACTCACTGCGATGGAAATGGAATTTCATAACAGTTTTCAGGCCTAGGCCTGCAAAAATATTTTTTAAAATTTCGACAACATTGTCATTCTTTTTTTTTTGTATTTCTTTGTATGTTTGATAAAAGCACTATACATGCCTCGGCGTGAAAACGGATTCCCTGCCTCGTTACCTATCCGACCAAGATATACCAACTTGGCCGGAAATCCTCATTTTCCCGGCCTCTGATGTAATGTACTATTGCCGCCTCATTTTAGTGGTTTGAAATTTACTTATTTATTAAAGTTATTGCTGTCCTCTCTCGTGTCGCCATTGTCGGCTATCATCATCATCATTTCAAAAGACGTTCACTGCTGAATATACCTAGGCCTTCCCAAAGATTGTCGGCTACACAGGGTAGAATTAGATTGGGTGTAGAGTAGAGAGTGGGTTAGTGAAGGCAGCTACCGCCGCTGATACGCGAGAGTACCTAGTTAGATCCATCGATTTTTAATTTAATGAAAGAAGATTGGCAAATTTTTAGTATACGGGCCAATCAACTTTTCTATCGACATATTTTCTGTCTGCTGCGTTACTTTTCATGAACTTACAAATGTACGTCAATTAATATTATACACATATTTACAAAGAACAGTTGGAACCTAAATGTATCGATGTGAACTTGTGTGGGGCCTAACGCATGTACAATTTATAAACATTTTTTTCTAGCAAAGTTGATGAAATTGTCACCTGCGTTACAGGAACAAAACCTCACAAAATAGTGTCGATCGAAAAGTTGATCGGCGCATACTCTTTTTGCATGCCAATATTGCCGATACGTTGTTTTTTTTTTGGCTAATTAATCGGAACAACGTAACGTTTGGACTCGTTAGACTCTTTTGCTTGATGAATACTAGAACTAGATGAAATCACTAAATAAGAGATTAAGTTGAGTTAAGTGGCTTAAGGTTGTAGTACCTTCGAAACATTAAGTACAGATGTCGCTAGTGATTAGCTTCACAATACCATTGACTAAATTCGCTGTTATCGACGGAAGGTCGTCTGGTGTAATTGGAATCACGTTGGACCGGCAATCCAGAGGAAGCGGGTTCGAATCCCGTGACAACCAGAGTCTTTCGCAGTTGTTTTTTTTTCTATGGTAAGCACATCTGTTACGACATTGTGGGAAATAAAAGCTTGTATCTTGTATCAAGAGTTGACAGTTTTTCTTTTTTTTAGCTTCGTGAGCCGAGCATCGTACGAGCATCACTTGAAATATACGCAAGCGCATGCAAATAAGGATATACTGAAGTTAGTATTATGGAAAAGTGACACGTGTTGTATATTTGAGGATTGTCTTTTCAAGACGGCTTTTTTCCACACTCTGTCAATAGAGATTATATTTCTCTTATGAAAAGATAGATAAACTCTTGAAGTTATTATAACAAGCCGCGAAAGCTGAGCACGTGGGTTCGATTCCCACCTCGGACGTTGGTGATCTTGGTAGTTTTTCTTTGGTATAACTATGACATCGAATACACTCGCGGTGCGGTCAATGAATACGGGTCAGGTGGATTTTTTCATAGAAAATACTGGAAACATGCTGATAACAAATATTTAAAATAAATATTTATAATACAAGTGGAACCGTTTTTAACATCAGATTGTATTGGAATTTCCCTGAAGTTTTCACCCGATCCGAATAACACGGAACTTTATTGTCAGATGACTCCGTAGATATAAAAATAGCAACTCGTGATGAAAAAACTCGTTTTACCATACATTTTAGGTGGTATTTTTAAATGGTCTACATTTTTGTCTATACAAACCGACCTAACGCAAATTTAAAGTTTTTTTTTAATTTAGGAAAATTTCAATACAACCTTATTTAAAAATAGATTTTAAAATATTTCAAATCTCCATGTTTGCATTATTTTCTATGAAAAAAACCCTGACCCGTTTTCATTGCCGGTGTGTGTATTTATAAAATAACTACGAACAAATAAAACACGGAAGCCGTACGCCATATTAAATTGCCTTTCAAATACGGTCCTGAATTTTAGTTGTCACGTGTCACCCCCTCTTCAATGCATCACGGTAATGAATGTCAATATCAACCTATAAAAACTTAAGCCGCCATTTAAAAATAGTTGTGATTGGTCCATCAAAGTTTTGATTGGCTATGTTCTATAAACATTTGTCAAAGCTGTTGCGCCGAAATATGCGCGGTGTTCAGAAAAGCGCTTAGTCCTGCCCATCTTGGCACAATTGAACAATTGCTTTTGGGGGCATTTTCGAGCTGGCGTTAGACGTCCATGTTATATATGGTCGCAGTAAAATAACTCTTGTTGACAGAGTAGCAATAAGCCCTGTCGAAAAGCCACTCATTTGAAGTCGTTTCAGGTATAAATGCAGTATATGCGAGAAGGGATACCGCTCTCGCGGAGAATTACGAGACCACGTCAACTATCAGCACATTGGGCAGACGCAACACAAGTGCCCTGTCTGCGGAAAGGTATTCTGTACATTTATAAGCAGTTCTCAAAATTGTACACAATAAAAATAAAGAATAATTTATTGCCAAAAAAACTTAGGAATTAGGATAATTCTTAAATTTCAAATAAATCTAGTTATTAGCGATGTAACGAATATTCGCATTCGCGAACATTCACATGTTTTCACCCTTAGGTGCATACAGTATCATAAATGATACGACCGAAATGACACATGTCGAAATAAGTAATCAATTGCGACTGACACACTGAGCAACAGAGTTCTAATTGGCATCGATTGTTTACATAAGTCATTTCAGAATTAAAATGTGTGATACCATATGCACCTAAGGGTTAAAATATTCGCATTCGCAAAAAAATAACGCAAATACTCTGCCGTGCTAACAAAAAAGGACAGTTTACTTGTCCGTTTTCTAACTGATACGACTTTTTTTCATTTCTTTTAGGTGGTTTCTGTTTTTTATATGTCTTTAGATTACGTCTCTTTTTAATTTTTTGTATCATAAAAGACGGAGTTTTCGCTTTTTTGGGAGCATTGGACAGAAAGAGTTGAATTTTGTAAAAATATTCGTACTACTTTCTTATGCAACGCTGGGTCCCATGGTCCCTGTTTTCTTCCACTCTTGGGCAGATATTCTAAAGTTAAAGTGTTGGCGAACTTATTTATCGGTTTGTATATGCCTGCAGAAGTGAACTTATACTTTTGAACGAGCTTTCTTATTGTTATGCCCTTAATTTTACACCAGTCGTCCAAAATTATTTTCCGTGTCTCTAAGTTAATCAGATCCATTTCATTGATTTTACCGGAATGACATATTGTTTCTGACCTTAAATCATACCCATTAATATGGTTCATAATATACTGAACAGTTTTTGTTATATAAAGTTGAGTATACGTATTTATAGGGCCCTAAAGTTGTCTACTTACATTTAGATACGGTCCTTATTATACTCATCCAAAGAAAAAATTACGTCAGTGACTCAATGCTAACAATTTTTTTATAGTTTTAACTGATTTACGTGCAGGCGCATTAATTCTACATTTAATTTTTTTAATGTACCTCTTGTCAATAATTAGTTGTGGCACAATACCAAAAAAATGCGCAAGATTTTGTAAGTTATATTTTTTATCAAATAAGGAAAAAAAATTAAGGTATAGTTTTTTTTTGTATAAGCTTTACGAAAAAACTGGGGATTTTTTTTCCTTAATTATAAATCATCTGAAACAATAGAATTAATGCATAATCTCGAGCGTAGAAATTATTGAACGTGCTGTTCCAATTATTGACCTTCAAGTCCTCGACTGGATGAGAAGCTCTCGCGCGGCACTGGGGATTATTGCATGGTGTGAATCTGTATATCCTAAATATTCATTAGAAAAAGCTTCCGAAACTGTAGGATTTAATGTGACCAAAAACTTTTCTTCCCCCGACTAATAGAACTACTATAAGAGATGCGTCTTTTTTATTTAGCACGGCAGTATTGCGAATATTTTTATCTAATTATTTCATTCTCTTAAGGCAGGAAGTACTACATTCTAAGTTGACCTTAATACCTAGATGTCTAGGTACAAAAACATGCGACTCTAAAAATGATACATTACCTGAATGATGAAATTTAAAAACTATTATTATTTTTAACTTTATTGCACAATATTGCACATACAAAAGAGTATAAAAGGCGGACTTAAAGCCTTTGGGCATTTTCTACCAGCATTATCTAAAGTTCGTGTATTATGTATGTTGTATAATACCCAATATTCGCATTCGTATTCGCGAATATGAATCGCAAATATTCTCATTCGCATTTGCGAATATTCCAAAACCGATATTCGTTACATCGCTACTAGTTATATAAAGAAAAACATGCACTGATCCTTCTAAGGGCGTTTGTGCACTTCACTGACTTTTACCGTCCGGTAGTCCGGTTTTTTACGGTCCGATATGCCACGCCATTAAATGTATATAGTAGCTTGTCCACTATACGTAATTTTACCGTCCGACATTTTACTTTTCCCCATTCCGGACAGTATTTTTCCGATCCGAGGTGACGGCTATGAAAAACGTGTTAATGCTTGTGTACTGCGTCCGGAATTGCACTGACTTTTACCGTCCCCGATAGTCCGATTTTATAAGCCAATCATTCGTTTTTGTCAGCCTCTGTAGCCTAGTTGGTAGTGACCCTGCCTACGAAGCTGGAGGTTCCGGGTTCGAATCCCGGCGAGGGCATTATTTGTGTATTTATTTATCACAAATATTTGTTCCTTAGTCATGGCTGTCTATGTATTTAAGTATCTATATGTATCTATCTATTATATACATATATAGTCGCCTGGTAACCCACATCACAAGCCTTAATTGAGCTTACCGTGGGACTAGGTCGATTTGTGTAAGATGTCCCAAGATATTTATTTATTTATTATTTCATGCTGCTATGCCGCACCTCCGAGTAAAAAGACGGACAAGTGCACAAGCCAATCATGCGTTTTTTTCATGCCATATCGGACCATGAAAACTCGGTCTGCCGGACAGTAAAATTCATTGTGGTGCACAATCGCCCTATGTCCTTGTAGGTAGGTACATATATTATTTGGTCATAAAAACCTCACTAAGTCACTTTACTATCATATTCGCCGCTGCGGCACGCACTGGCCATGCTGAACTCCATGCTCAGCGCGGCTCCTCATTGCGATTTGTTTGCTTCGGGGTTGGCAAGTTTGATTAACGAGTGCAAGAGAATGCTAGAGAAGAACGAATGTGTTAATAAGTAGTATTACATCGTATTATATAACTAATGTTCGTGACGCTATGGTGTTAAGTAGCTGTAAGTTGTGAATGTATTTTTTATTAAATAAATAAATAAATAAATATTCAGGCACTGGCGACGCGTCGCTGCATCACGCGCCACGTGAGACGGACGCACCACGGCGTGAAGGAGGGACCGAGAGACAAGATCTGCCAACAGTGTGGGAAGGCCTTCCGAGTGAGACTTCTGTGTCTATGAATATAAATAAAATATAAATATCTTGGGACACCTTACACAAATCGACCTAGTCCCACGGTAAGCTCAATTAAGGCTTGTGATTTGGGTACCAGGCGACGATATACAGGGTGTAAGTCTAATACGGGCGAAGCTCTTAACGGGTGTTAGTTTACGACATAATAAGTACATTTAAATAACTTTTACTTAAAATAAGAGCAACAAAATTTTCCATACAAAATAATTCGGCGCGCAATGTAGAGCAACATACGCGAGTTAAACTCTCGTTGACAGCTAATTTCAAAAGCAGATGACATAACTGCCATATCAACAATAACAAATGTTCGTACCTACATTGCTGCTCCGATAATCTTAAAAAAATCCTGTGGGGTCATAATTAAGAATAACTTTGAAAAAACCTTGTGATCCATGGTTACACTAATGAATCCCATGCCTGGTTTAATTGATCGCCCGTATTAGATTTACACACTGTATATAATAGATAGATACATATAGATACTTAAATACATATACAGCCATGACCAAGGAACAAATATTTGTGATAAATAAATACACAAATAATGCCCTCGCCGGGATTCGAACCCGGAACCTCCAGCTTCGTAGGCAGGGTAACTACCAACTAGGCTACGGAGGCTGACAATGAACTATGAACAGCTGTCTTTAAAACTACATGTTTTTTGGATTCGATGAAAGAATCAGGGAATTTCCAATACGATATAATATTAAAATAGATTGTGGGATTATCCGCATTGTAAAAAAGTAACACCAACATCAATTTGTTTAATTATAAAAACAAATTGATGTGTTCTAATCATGAATTGATTACAGCGCCCTCTATAGCAAATTCAACGCAACGGAGAGTTGTCGAGTTTGCAGACAATTGTGGTAAACACACGTCTTTGAGTGGCTTAAGGTTGTAGTACCTTCGAAACATTAAGTACAGATGTCGCTAGTGATTAGCTTCACAATATCATTGACTAAATTCGCTGTGATCGACGGAAGGTCGTCTGGTGTAATTGGTAGCACGTTGGACCGGCAATCCAGAGGAAGCGGGTTCGAATCCCGTGACAACCAGAGTCTTTCACAGTTGATTTTTTCTATGGTAAGCACATCTGTTACGACATTGTGGTATTAGATTCCTCTTATCCCTAAAACTTTGTCAAAATCTATTTGAAATACCTACAGAACCTATTTACAGTAATTTATATTTTTTATTAGTTCGTTTTTGCCGTGTGGTAACGTTGCCGTGTGGTGACGGTAGTAAGAATACATTTGTCACCACCCCAACTCCTGCGGGTGTCGTAAAAGTCGACTAAAAGATTGAAATGTCACTGACTATTCTACAAGATTGATGATGGGCAGCAGCGTCATCCTAGTGGACACATTACTGCGATCGCCAATCCGCTTGCCCAGCGTGGCGATTATGGGCATTTACCTCCTAATGCGTCTATACGCATAGTTAATAGGAGAGGCCTACGTCCAGCAGTGGACTAACATAGGCTGATGATGATGAATAGCTAGTTGAATATTTACAGTAATTAAAATATTATCGAACTGGGTTACTCACGTACCTATTCAAGTCGATGATTACTTGACATGTTTCCATCCATTAAGAGGGTCTTCGTCCGGTTCGATGTAGTATTTTAAGAAACCGTTATTTAAGGTGAGTGGCGTGATTTAAAAAACCCGGCCAAGTGCGAGTCTGACTCGCGCGCGAAGGGTTCCGTACCATTATCAATTTATTATTATAAAAATACAGTTAAATCAACCTACCTCAAAAACTATAGGAGATAATTTAATCAAACCAAAAATCGTTGATAGATTTTATTAATGTGCATAACAAATATTTTTTTTAGAATTTTATATTGCGTAGTTTAAAAAATAGAGAGGGGGACACATTTTTCAGACTTTGAGAGCTGATATCTCGAAAACGATTTGCTTAAATAAAAATGAGATTTATAAACATTCATATCATTTTCAAATACCTTTCTATTAATACCCCACACGCTTATATATAACTAAAAAAAATTTTCTATCCCTCAGTTACATGTATGGGGGGCCCCACCCCAAGGGCTTTTTTTACAATTTAGTATCATAATCCTGTAGCGGTTCATACAACACATATCTTTACCAAATTTCGTTACTGTAGCATTTATAGTTTCCGAGTAAATCGGCTGTGACAGACGGACATGACGAATCTATAAGGGTTCCGTTTTTGCCATTTTGGCTACGGAACCCTAAAAATTACACCTTACTCGTATTATTTCGCCGAGCGTGTAGTATCATTGGATTGACTACTTGATATCGACGCTTATCAATCTTATCATGAACAACGCTGCATCTCAAGACACTACCTTCTCGTAATTTGAAGTCTAACAATGAAGCAATAAATATAGTTGCTTCAACGAAAATATTACTTGCTTCTAATTCGAATTATAGCCTAGTGCTTCATTTTTGAATTGAAATTACGACACTAGCATTTTGAAATGCAGCGTTATTAATTCAAATTCAAATAATTTACAAGGTGTTTCCGTGGTCGTCATCCCAACTGTGAAAAACGCGTTAAGATGGTCTTTCTGAACAATGTTGCCCATGGGACCTATGAACAAACGTACTTTTTTAAGACTAGTAAAGTTCCAGTTCATTAATATGTATACATTTCTCCATACTAATTCTTCCCAATGTGTTTACATAATTATGAAACGAGACTGGAAATTATGAACACTTCCGCATTGGTCGGTATGAAATCAATTAATTTTTTTACGCGATGTTCATATTTGTTCCATGGGAAACTTTGTTCAGAAAGACCATCTTAACACGTTCTTCACAGTTGGGATGACGACCACGGAAACACCCTGTATTTCAGAACTTTTGATTCCATATAAGTGTTAGATACATAGGTATATATAGTACAAAACTTGTCGCTATGATTAGTAGATGGTAAATTAAAAACGAGGTTACCTAAAGGCGCCTGGACACCGGCACTACAGGCGCGTGGAGTTGTACGTAGTGTTGCAATAGTGGCGAGTCCCAGCGCTGGGCTAGCGTGTTCAGGATGCTATTCGAACTGTGCAGACTGCGATTGATTAATGATAAGCGTCAATTTGATTTGATTTATAATTACTATAATTTTAATTTCAGGACAAGAAGGGTCTTCGCGAACACGAATTCATCCACACAGGCGAGCGGCCGCTGTCCTGCGAGCTGTGTGGATGCACCTTTAGGCAGAGCGCCTCTTTATATACACATAAGAAGAGGGTGCACAAGATATACCCCCCTAAGAAGACTGTGGAGGTAGTCCCTATTGTCCCTAACGATGGAGGTAAAGCTGAGATTGCAACTACTAAATAGCCCACAGATGTCATATATACCATAGATCAAGCAAACGTATCTACTTAGCGTGTCAAATGAACTCAGTAAAATCTACTGAGTTGTCCGTCTTTAATCGCAGCTTGCAGCTTTCGGGCGTCCAATTTTGTAAGTTGAAGTGAACAAAAACATTAATAATGCCTCCTTAAATAATATTAATTGCAACAACACAAAAAAAATATTAATACTCAAGGGCCTGAGACATATTTAAAATCATAGGCAAGTAACAACTTCAGTACAAAATCTGACACGCTCGGCCGCCATACAAATGAATGAACTTGTTTCTTCTATCCAAATCTAATTCTGTGAAATAGCCTAATACTAATATACCTCTCTGTACACACATAAGAAGAGAATGCACAAGATATACCCCCCTAGGAAGACTGTGGAGGTAATCCCTAACGATGGAGGTAAAGCTGAGATTGCAACTACTAAATAGCCTAATACTAATATACCTCTCTGTACACACATAAGAAGAGGGTGCACAAGATATACCCCCCTAGGAAGACTGTGGAGGTAGTCCCTAACGATGGAGGTAAAACCGAGATTGCAACTACTAAATAGCCTAATACTAATATACCTCTCTGTACACACATAAGAGGGTGCACAAGATATACCCCCCTAGGAAGACTGTGGAGGTAGTCCCTAACGATGTATGGAAATGTACCTCTACGAAAATCCGTAATTGCCTTGCTAAGAGGTGATTTTGAATATCTAATGCTAGTAGCAAAAGGTTAAAAAGGAACACTGGAAGTAGTCGTTCCTAGTAATGATTGTAATAAAAGTAAACGACTAAATAAATAACCTCTATACAATGTACCCCTATATGTATGTAAGAGACCGATCAGATATCCTACGGAAGAGCTGTACAACGATGCGCAAGTACTCAGTGTCAGGAAACTTTATCTTGTCAGGGTGGCTTTGTCGGTGCACAAGACTGTTTTAAACTCGTCAAACTACAGCAACTTACTCAAGAACAGAATATTTAAAATTCCAACAGCTGCCGTTAAAACAACATTTGCTCGCCGCTTTTCAGTCTTTCTGCATTCTCGAATCTACAATAGGTTAGTCAATCTCTATGATTTCAAGGATTTATCACTTGTCAAAGCAAAAAAGTTCCTAACAATGAATATAATGAACTTGTCCTTTTCAGATACGGAACATTTAATGAAGATAACATCTTAACATCCTAACAAATAGCACACACACACACACATCCACACACACACACACACACACTCATGAACAAACATATTCTCTCTCACACACACAACCATTAATATTATTTTTTTGAATCAGTTTTTGCATGTTTAGTTTTAATTCATTTTTAATACCTATGCAATAGAAAAAAAATATATATATATATATATTGTTGTCTTATGCCGCTTATGTAAAATCTTTCTGTTAATCGTAAGATTTCCCTCACGGGACAGGCCTAGCCTAGTGTGGGGGTCAGTATAAATTGTAACTTTGTGTACATTTAATTTGGAAATAAACCTTTTTATTTTTATTTTTTTTTTTATGTGTCAAGATACATTTATGTGGAAGAAAACTGGAGCTTAATTTGAGATTACCACGAAGGAGAAATTACCCATTAGTACGGTCAAATCGTACATAATTTTACCCTAAACTCGCAAATCAAGTAGTATCGCTGCATTTTTGGTATGTTGTTTAGACTCCACAGGGCAGTATAAAACCACATTTTGCAAGCAAAAAAAGGTTGTGCTAGCTGGGTAGTACGTGAAAAACTGCGAAATTTATGGCCATTTTTTAGTTTGTGATTTTTATTTAAAAAACCTTACGTTTTTGATATCATATGTTATTAAACGTTTAAAGACTAATAAATTTCCAACAAGTTGAGCTAACATGCATTACCGTAGGTCTTATAGTTTCAGAGATTCGAGACTTTAAAAAGTACTCCTTTTTGTAAACTAGATAAAATTTTGTGTTTTGCTAACATTTTCGGCTTAATATCGCCTCATCTAATTATGCTACGAAAAACATGCGATAATGACCTTATAGCGCACTTAATATTCTTTAATTAAAGGGTAAAATTAGGTCAGTGAACTTTGTAGTTGAAAGTATACACGCGAAATTCATAAGGCAGGAGGCCCGCTATCTAAGTTTTTCATACATATCGCAAGTCGAGTTGCAAAGCTGCAATTTTGGTATATTATAAAGGCCTTATAGATATATACGAAAATGCATATTAAAAGAAAAACAAAATAATGGTTTGGGCATAGGACGTAAAAAACGGAAAAAAATCAGACTTTTTTTAGTTTTTGACGTTTAACTAAAAATCTATTATCTTTTTGATACTAATTGCTATAAAACTAAGAAAGAACATTAATTTTGAAAGGATTTGAGCTACGTTGCATCACCGTAAGTTATATATATTTTGAGATACGACATTTCATAAAGTGGCCTTTTATCAAAAATTAAACAAATTTTAGGTTACGTTAAAGCTATTCACTAAATAATATAGCCGATAACAATTACTGTAAGTCTTATAGTTGGGGGTATACGAGGCTTCAAAATATGCATTTATTTTCTTAACTTAATGAAGGGCACATTTTGAAATGTCGTATCTCTAAATCTATATAATTTAGGGTAATGCAAGGTAGCTCAAATCCTTTCAAATTTAATATTCTTTTTAAGTTTTGTAGCAATTAGTATCAAAAAGATAATAGTTTCTTAATTAAACATCAAAAAGTAAAAGAAGTCCAATAATTTTTCAGTTTTTTTCGTCTTATGCCGAAATTCCTTTTTTTTATTTCTTGTAATATACATTTTTGTACGTCCTTATAGGGCCTATATAATATACTAAAATTGCAGCTTTGCAACACGACTTGCGATTTGTATGAAAAACTTAGATAGCGGGCCTACTGCCTTTTGAATTACGCGTTTATATTTTCAATTACAAAGTTTGCTGACATGATTTTACCCTTTAACGAAAGAATATTAAGTGCGCTATAAGGTCATTATCGCATGTTTTTCGTAGCATAATTAGGTGAGGCGATATTAAGCCGAAATCGTTAGGAAAACTCAAAATAGCGTTAGTTTACGAAAAAGAGTACTTTTAAGAAGTCGCAAATCTCTAAAACTATAAAACCTACGGTAATACATGTTAGCTCAACTTGTTGAAAATTTATTAATCTTTAAACGCTTCCTAACAATTAATGTCAAAAAACGTAAGGTTTTTTTAATAAAAATCAGAAACTGAAAAATGACAGTAAATTTCGCAGTTTTTCACATACTACGTAACTAGCACAACTTTTTTTTGCTTGCAAAATATGGTTTTATAGTGCCCTATGGTGTCTAAACAACATACCAAAAATGCAGCTTTACTACATGTTTTGCGAGTTTAATATACGATTTGACCGTACTACATGTACAATGTAGAGTAATAATACATTTCTCAAACTTGCTACGGAATGTTGATGTTACTTACTTTAAATTAAACCAGGAAATACTATGTACCCGGTGTCAATTGCTAAGATGATATGTAAAGAGATTTCATGTATTTATTTCACACCTAGGACTGCAAACAAACCGTGTTTTGTTTTGAAACGTCAAATTGTGACACTAGGTCTTGACATTCAGCCACAGAAAAGAAAAATAACCTAAGAACTAATGTCTATACCACCAGGTAAAAGAATACCTCAAACAGATTTAAAAAAAAAGGCGCGAATGTTTTTTTTTTTAATGCACGATACTGTACTATTGGTTTATTTACAAATGAAATAGTATGGTTTGGCGAAATCAGTTCGTTTTATTTCACGGCAAGTTTGAGAAAAGCACTATACAAATCTCGGCGAGAAACAGGGTTACAGGCCGCGTATTCCTATCTGGCCTCAGTTCCTTCGGCCAGATATATCTACTTGGCCTGTAACCCTTCGTTTCCCGTCCTCTATAGTAATATACTATTACTATAGAGGACGGGAAACGAAACGTTACATTACAGGCCAAGTAGTTTGAGAAAATCAATTTACTTGACTCTATATCCAAATGTATCAAAATATACCTCTGAGGTAGCCTATCTAATGTTGTATCTATGTAACCGTGGTAGTGCGTCAAATGCTA
Source organism: Thaumatotibia leucotreta (assembly GCA_025490895.1). Lineage (NCBI taxonomy): Eukaryota > Metazoa > Arthropoda > Insecta > Lepidoptera > Tortricidae > Thaumatotibia > Thaumatotibia leucotreta. The sequence goes on along the minus strand of JALPQI010005203.1, from coordinate 15,711 downwards.
GATGTAATCATTTATTACTTTTGTAATTGTGCAATGTAATGATTTTAGAGTATCCTTTACATGAGATGGTATTACATATACTGAAATTAGGTAATTTAGGTATATGAATTCATTATAAGAAATAAGTAGTGTGATTTCTATGTATTCCATTAGAAAAATAAAATTAATATTTATTTACTTATTACTTTTGTAATTGTGCAATATAATGCTTTTAGAGTATACTTTACATGAGATTGTATTACATATATTGAAATTAGGTAATTTAGGTATATTTAATTAATTATAAGAAATAAGTATTATGATTTCTATGTATTCCATTAGAAAAATAAAATTAATATTTATTTATACATCATTTCTATAAAATATACTAAGCTGAATTTATTTATTAGTTTCATTTTAACTGTAGGTATGCCTGCCTCATTTAATTTAATTTAAGGCCATATTCTTTGACCTCTCAACGCTAGTTTTAAGAGTCATCCAGCCTCCGCTAATACCCGTGACAGTCGCTGTCAATGATGACGTGATACTGTAATACTCATAGTGAAAATATTTACAGTACTACAACAATGTGACTAGTATGAATCGAAACGACATAGTGTAACATAATAATAATATAAGTGATTAATTTATAATCTGGCAAGCTCTAGCAAGCCATGTGTAAAGTAGACGGTAAATTTAGAAAATACACGGATGCGAGACTATCCCAGTAATATTTAATACGAAACTCGTTATAGATCCGCGGTCCTTTAATGCCTATCAGGCGTACAATTTCATATAAAATGATGCAAACATGCTGATTTTCAAAATTTTTGATGGACTGTCCATGAAAAAAGTATATAATTATACATGATGATCAGGGGTCGAACTAATTATGCAGATGACGCAAAAATAACGTACCTAATTTTGCATTATAGGATAATGCTTTTATTTAAGCTTCCGTGCTGCATATTTCACAAAGTAATATAGTGATCGCGAGTAAATCCATTACATTTATACAGGATGAAAGATGTATTGATTGTATTTTGTAGTTACACCCAGGGTATACTTGCTACTATCATAAAATTTGTGAGGCCTATATTAAAGGGTGTATCATTTATTATAAATACGACTTTACTTGGCCATAATTTTTTATATTACATGTTTATATAAAAACGTACATGTGTCTAATTACTGCTTTAATAAGGTACACATTTCATCCTAGAAACTCGACGTAAACCATCTGGATTAGACACAACTAACCCAATCCAAAATCCTGATCTCCTGAGTAATAAAAAAATATTTCGGACAAGTATTTATTACAAGAAAATTTACGTTTTGCGAAAAAGACGACATCACACACAAAAAAATCGTACTTTGAAAGACACGCTTTCATGTGCTTCGTAATGTCAAACATTTAGATATTGCCATAGCTCTTATATTGCCCAAAAAAATGACCTGAATTTGTGAAAGGATACTTTAAAGAGAATATGGTATGTAGCTTACGTGTATTTTGACTTTGACATCTAATATAACTGTCATGGAGCATTTATATCTACCTGTTCTAACTATGGATCAAGCCCATGGTGTTTCATTAAGGATTTTATGTATGGCTGATTCTTATAGCTGCTTCGCTGTTCTCGCACGCATAAGAAAGTGAAGGGCATCTAAAACGTTGTGTAAAAATCCGATTTTATGAGAAACATAAAATCCACCACATTTTATTTGTGTATGCCTGATTGGGGAATCATGAAGACTCCGTTTAGATAATATACTCGGGTAGCATCTTGACCTATTGCTTCTTAAAATAGTACCATGGAGTCGCTGAAATAGTCTTACATTCAGCTGTATAGGTTTGTCCGAAATACGTTTGATAGGCAATATTTTAAGCACGATAAAGCCCCTAAAAGAAACAATTTGGAAAGTAGCCATACATTACGTACACACCATACACTCAGAACATAGAAACCCAAAATAATAATATATTTCAAAAGTTAGACCAGGTTAAACTTGTATTTATAATAAACGATACAGTCTTTAATACTATTTGCGTTTTCTTTGGCTCTATATTTCTGATATATTGTGTTATCTCCAAAGTGCATTTGAATGTTGGTTCTATGTTTAGTATGTTTTGATCACAGCACGTACTTACATGTTTTTGTCATGTTCTCCAAAAAGGGTAAATTATAACAATATTCTTGTAAATTCGACATTCAATTGTGTATTTTAAAACATTAGTAAAAGAACGGCATTATGTACTCAACTTACTTATTTCAAATGACACTTTCGTTTTAGTAAAAATAGTAATAGTAAAAATATTTTTTTAAAACATTCTATAGGTGACACATTATTAGTACGATCACTGTACATCGTCAAGTTTATCTGTGTTATTATACAGGGTTACGTTTTCACCGTTACAATAAATATGTACCATATCATTAGTATAGATAATAGATCACATTTATCAACTAAAATTTTCAATTTTTTAAAATTTTTATTAATTTACCCTTCATGCAAATGTAACATAGTGGGCGCCATTGTAACATAGCAACTTTAGTCATTCGTATATTTTTCCATTCAATTTTTTTATGAAAAGCTTACCTATTTCTCAGTACAGATTGCGCATTTTTACGCGCTTGTGCGAGAAGTGGTTCATTTTACGTCAGGTCGAAATCTTCGGAGGGCCATATGTACTGAAAAACGTCGTACGATACACGGAAACGAAATTCGTAACTCGTGTCGATTTAAAGCACTCCCTTCGGTCGTGCTTTAATTTATCTCCACTCCTTTAGTACTTAATTTTTTTCGCACTTGAATCGAAATGTACTAATTCTCGGTATGTTTCGTAACAATTCGCATTATTTTCCATATTTTTTTTAATTGATAGTATATTATTAGTAGTATTTTATTGATACTCATGTCTGCCTGCGACCACGGGTGTAACGTCAGGATATAATTAAACGTAAGTTTACGCGATTAGGACCCGTTTGTATTTAAAATATGAGTGATAGTCGTGAAAGTTTAAATCAATATAGTGCGACTGCTTGCAAAACATTTCATAAAATAATTCGAATTCCAAAATAAATTGTGTTTTTAAAATTTTATTGGATGATAACGAACTATTATGGATATAAAATCCTATTTTTAATAGATACGAGTAGGTACCATTCTTAATTATTTCACTATTTTCGTCATGTCAAAATGTGTCATGGTCTTATCACCAGTAGTCATCCTACTGTTTTTATCTATACTGTGTAATATGTTTGTTATTGTTTTGGTTTAATATATTGAATAACATAATTCTATTAATTTAGTCACTCACCACTTATGTTTATTCAGTCTCCGAAGCCCCAGTGATGATAACATTTTTTTATGTGTTGTCACACCAATCTTAAAGATAGTTTGGTTGACGACAGCGGTGCGCAAAATTGACGTACGTCCTCCCTCCAACAGGTCCCGATTGGGACTGAAAGATGACAGCAGGAGCGATCCGGGAGAATAATTTCACATATTTTGTAAGATGAAATATAATTCTTACAATATTAATGATTTCTTCTTGTTAATCGTTGACACAGACTTTGACGTTTCTTCTGATATATTTTTTTCTTGGTAAAGTTATGTAGTTTCTTAGCAAAATGAGTTTTCATGCAGAGATTAGACCTATGTTTGGGATCGTTTTTTATAGGGCGAAGTTTGTTTAAATGCTTAATACTAATCAATGCGCGATAGATCAAGTTCTCAAATGTAACATATATAAGTTTTACTTCATAAGGAAGTAGTATTATTGAGAAAACTGAAAAAAACAAACGGGAATTCTACGCTTACCTCGCCTTAATAATAAAAAACCATGAATGTTTGTGTACAATACATAAGTTTATTAAGACGTACAATATATATTACTAATATACAGGGTTCTCGCGAGGTAACCGAAATATTTTAATGCTGGATTCCTGACCATATTTAGAGTCTTTAATTTTATATGAAATTTCCTGGATTCGGCTTGGTTTCAGAGATAATCAACCTTTTTTCGACGTAACTCATCATTTAACTTCTTTTTGATTACAATGCTACCACAGTGTATTCTAATATAAATAAAATATACCACGAGTTTGCCTGACAATCAAAAAAACACGAATAGACTTGACGAAATAACCTGTACCGTAAAACCATAGAACTATAGTCCACTACTACAACTATGGTCCACAAGTTCAACTCGTAATTAAACATGAATGGAAATCTTTTATTTTGGTTTTATCTAAGTTTTTTAATCATCAATGAGGAGACTTTGTGTAACAACTGCGTCAATAATATAATAAATTACACTAAATCGAAGATATTTGACTTAGTTTTGGGCCATAGTTGGGAGCTTTTGGACTATAGTTGGGTAGTTTTACGGCACCTAAAAGAAATAATTGAAATAAATAATTTAAACAAATTGTTCTTATGATAAAAAGTACTGGAAATGTTGAAAAGTATTCAAAAAGACTAAAAAAAAGAAAATATTTTTTTTTGGTGGAATTGACATTAGGTCCGATAATATTTTTTGTTTATTTTGATGTCTAGAATGCATAGTTAAAATCTTTTGGAATGCTCGCGAGCACCCTGTATTAATAAATTATTTAAATATACCTGACGATTACACTTACCCGGTCCCCGTACTTCGGGGTCTCAATTGCTATCACTGTAGAGGCACACGGGACACGGGTACCCGGATTTATTCCTGCTAATAATGGAGCATTCCATGAAAACATCTACGTTTTGTCGCTTACGTGTCGCTATGGTAGCTACCCCAATAAAATATGCTAGCTGCTAGGAAACACTGTCAATCTTAAAGCCTAGATATGATAACATATATAGGTTTGAGCTATCTTACTAATTTAATTTTTCAAAAGTATTGAAATGACAGCGTCGCTTACTACACGTTTTCATGGAATGCTCCTAATTAGGTTTCGGCTTGCTTTTCCAACGTATACTTGACGTGCGACAGTACGTCGTGTTTCTACGTGAAATCCAATCTATCATTTATATACTGTACGGGTCGGGTACACGGTTACCCGGATTTATTGCTGCCAGCTGGGTTTGAGCTTGCTCTTAAAATGTATATATTTAACGTGTGACAGTATGGCGTGTTTCTGTGCTGTCTTCACTGTATCATATATACTGTACGGGTACACGGTTACCCGGATTTATTCCTGCCAGCTAGATTTGCGCTTGCTCTTCAAATGTATATATTTAACGTGTGACAGTATGGCGTGTTTCTGTTCGATCTTCACTCTATCATATATACTGTACAGATACACGGTTACCTTGATTTATTCCTGCCAACTAGGCTTCCACTTGCTCTTCAAATGTATATATTTAACGTGTGACAGTATGGCGACATTCTGTGCGATCTTCACTCTATCATATCCTCTAGCCGCCCAGACAAATCCCTCCAACAAATGAAATTCTATTCTATTTCCCACACTGAATTCAAAATTCATTAAAAATGTTATTGTCTGGGCGGCAGGAGGATAAATACTGTACGGGTACACGGTTACCCGGATTTACTCCTGCCAGCTAGGTTTGCGCTTGCTCTTCAAATGTATATATTTAACGTGTGACAGCATGGCGTGTTTCTGCGTGAACTTGGCGCCGCAATACTCGCACGCGAACGGTCGCTCGCCCGAGTGGGTCCGGATGTGGTTAACTAGCGTTCTGTTTGCCTGCGAATTGATAAAAAGAGATCCTGTTGCATCGATAGTAGAGTTCGTGTAAAGGTGCATTTATACCAAACAATTTTATCCCCGACTGTACAAAATCAACGAATTTCGACGAATCACGTTTTGTGTAACGAACGAATTTCGTAAAGTGGGGGATAGAACCGTTTGGTCTAAATGCACCTTAACTGAGCGCCTCCCACGATCATCGATAATAGTAATTTCATTAGAGAGATAGAGATATACTGACTAAACATTTTCAATTTGCGATAAGCCCCCAGGAGTGATTAGTGAATGAGAAAAGTTAAGAAAATCCAACAAGACAACTAGTTTAAATATTTATCAAACGGGTTACTCACTTAATTTAAGTCGATAATTCTCGAAATGTTTCGATCCATTTAGAGGATCCTCATCATGGAGTATCCGCGACCAAATATGGATATGTTTTAGTCTCACGTTAGTTATAATTCTAAAGACAACTAGTTGTCTATTTTCAACAAGACCTGGGAAGTCAGTTGCTAGTTGAAAGTGGAGTTAAATAAAATGTAAAACTGATCACGACTTAGGAGACGTGATCAGTTTTACATTTTATTGGGTGACCTAGGGGTCACCCTGTATACTTGCTCAACATTTTAGTGAGTGCGAAAATATATAACAAATTACTTAAGCATCCAATGCAGTACATTTTGAAATAGTATATATTTTAAAAATGTGTCTGGTCGATTTATGGTATAATATTAAGTGCTGAATCTGTCTGTTTTGTCTTGTCCTGTCATGCTTGTTATATTTGCCACGAATAAATGATTTGTATTTGTATTTCTATATTCTGTATTTATTAAACGGATAACGGTGCTTGCTCACATATTATATATTATATTACAAATATATATTAAACGAATACGTATGTGTGTGAATAGTAATAATAATAAACATTTATTCGTGACGCACAAGACAAATACAGTATATATAAAATTGATGACAAAGAATAGTTAGAGCATCACGAAATGGACCCAACTCAACGTAGTGCTAGCTCGAAGGCCAGCGCTGATATTCCTTAAGGCCCATTTGGTGATGCCACGACAGATAACACACAAAACAGAGAGCCAGGCCAGTTGATTTTATATGACTTACCGCAAATCCACGGCCGCATATATTGCAAAGTTTGTCTTTATCTCTCTTCGCTCCTTCGTGCTGAAATCTCCGGTGGTCCAAATACCTCGTACGATTCAAGAAATGCTGAAACAATCATTTTTAACTACAACTGTAAGTAAATTAAGATTTTATTATGTACTAATTCATAAAATCTTCAATAAAGATATTTCGCATTAGAATTTGGTATTAGAATTGGTATGCCGTGTGGTGACGGCAGTAAGAATACATTTGTCACCACCCCAACTCCTCCTGCGGGTGTCGTAAGAGTCGACTAGGGATTGAAGTGTCACTGACCATTCTACAGGATTGATGATGGGCAGCAGCGTCATCATAGTGGACACATTACTGCGATCGTCAATCTGCTTGCCCAGCGTGGCGATTATGGGCATTTACCTCCTAATGCGTCTATACGCATAGTTAATAGGAGAGGCCTATGTCCAGCAGTGGACTAACATAGGCTGATGATGATGATGATGATTAGAATTAGCTGTCATAGAAAATAATTAAGTCTGTATTGTTCTCTAACATCACAAAACAAATCCAAATTGTTTACATGCCATTTAATAGTAGGAAATACTTTCAGAGGCATTGAGGAAACCTTACCAAATCCTGTCGACTTTTACGGCTTTACGACACGGGTAATGGACCTTACACCGTGTTTTTTTTAATTCCGTTAATTTTAACAGGCTGCTTGGTACGTTAATTGGAGCTACCTGGTATATGCTTTTAATCGAATTTGAAAAAAAATATTTTTTTTTGTCATCATACATAATAAATGAAATGGTAAGTGTGAGATATCCTTAAGAATAAGATCTCAGGTGACTGACGGCACATGTCAAAATAAGTTTCATTAGGATGTAATAAAGGTTGCAATACACTTGTTCAGTCATTAAACTTATTTTTTGAATAACACAATAACAGTAAGAGTTAAGATACTAGTTTCTAAGACAAATTGATTATTTTTGACCTAAATAAGCTTCCTTTTAATTTAACGGAAATCAATAAAAACACGGTGTACGTGTATACGCCGGGTACACCGGACAACTATGAGTATACTCACTCGGCCCCAGTCATCGCTAATACTTGCTCTGTTCATACACGTGGCGGTAGTTTTTGTTCATGTCCTACGAGTACACGTACGGACACGGGTAACTAGTATTTCAACGACAAAAGGGTTTTAATCGCGTAAACGTCTGACGTTTCGGGCATGACGTTATACCTGTCGAGCTGTGGAGCTGTCAAAGTAAACACGTCATCATCATCATCATCATCATATCAGCCGAAAGACGTCCACTGCTGAACATAGGCCTCCCCCAAAGATTGCCATAATGATCGGTCCTGCGCCACCCGCATCCAGCAACACGTCATAGTGGTTGTAAAATAATAAATAAAAATGTTTCCAAGTGCAATAGTGTAAAATACTAACTTTATTGGGACTAGAAAACCGTAAATCATAAGTGACAATGTTATCTGCGGGTCATGTACAGCAAAAATCATTGAAAAGTGTGTTCATAATGTGACAGTGTAAATTCACTGATGTGGTATATCTGCGATCATATATAACATATAGTTCATATGTTTTGGTATTACACCTGTTGGCATACCTTAATAAATAAATAAATAACATGGACGTCAGCTCAAAAATGCCCCCAAAACCAATTGTTCAATTGTGCCAAGATGGGCAGGACATAGCGCTTTTCTTAACACCGCGCATATTTCGGCGCAACATCTTTGACAAATGTTTATAGAATATAGCCAATCAAAACTTTGATGGACCAATCATGACTATTTTTAAATGGCGGGTTAAGTTTGTATAGGTTGACATTGAAATTCATTGACGTGATGCATTGAAGAGGGGGTGACACTTGTCAACTAAAATTCAGGACCGTTTTTGAAAGACAATTTAGTATGGCGTGCGGCTTCCATGTTTTATTTGTTCGTAGTGGTATATATTCGGTTTTTTCACAAGCAAAATCGAGGCAGAGACGTTAAAGAAGAGTGTTCAACAATATTATATTATACATTTATAACGATTAAAGTGTTAGTGGAAGTATTCCGAGGTGGATATTATCAAGTGAAATAATTACTACAACTTACATTACAAGATATTTAAATGTGGGTGAAATCTTATTCTAAAGCGAATGACAACCTTCATTTCAATTTTACAAATTGGATAATGTGGTTGCATTTTTCGATCTCACTTACAACTGTTATCGTAGCGCTGTGGTATACGGTGCAGCTGTGAAACCGAAAGTCCGAGTTCAAATCCGTAATCGCAGTCAGAAGTTTACGCGATTAAGACCCGTTTGTCATTAAAAAATGAGTGATAATCGTGAAAGTTTAAATCAATATACGGGTATCTAGTGTACCCGGGTACCCGTACTCACCCGGCCGCAGTCCTCGCAGTAGTATTTGCTTTGCTTAGCGTGCACGTGGCGGTAATGATTATTCATGTACGTGCGACGAGAGTACACGTTGCTGCATTCCGGACACGGGTACTTGCGCTTCGCCCTATGTAAGGAAACATTGAGTGTCAAACACAGAATTAGATTTGGATAGAAGAAACAAGTTCATTCATTTGTATGGCGGCCGAGCGTGTCAGATTTTGTACTGAAGTTGTTACTTGCCTATGATTTTAAATATGTCTCAGGCCCTTGAGTATTCATATTTTTTGTGTTGTTGCAATTAATTTTACTTAAGGAGGCATTATTAATGTTTTTGTTCACTTCAACTTACAAAATTTTACGCCCGAAAGCTGCAAGGTGCGATTAAAGACGGACAACTCAGTAGATTTTACTGAATTCATTTGACACGCTAAGTAGATACGTTTGCTTGATCTATGACATCTGTGGTGTCAAATGAGCCGCGTAGTGACGTCAGTAGGTAAGACATTTGTCACCATCCAAAATATTCCCGAGGGTGTTGTAAAGATTCAGGACCGACTATTTTGGTAAATCATCTTTAAGCAAATAGTGTTTTTCTATGCCATTGACATAAAATACCATTTTTAGTACAAATGGTGGCTTTTTTAGGCTCTAGTGCGAGAAGTGGCTCATTTAACGTCAGGTCCAAAACTTCGGAGAGCCATCTGTACTAAAAAACGTCGTACGAGATACGTGAAAAAAGGAAATTCGTAACTAGTGTCGATTTAAAAACACTCCCTTCGGTCGTGTTTTAAAACATGGCCGCTCGTTTCGGATTTCCTGTTTTTCGCACTTGTGTCGTAGGTAATGTACTATTTCCTAAATAGTGCGGAAAAGTAAACAATGCATACATTTCTCTTTTAAGGCACTTGTTGTGAAAAAAGTCGTTCGATACACGTGTAAAAACTTCTTTTTAACTCGGGTTATTGTCGCCCTCGTTTCACTCTGGCTCCAACTTTCACCGTCGCTCGTCGAAAAAAATGTTTTTGCACTTGCATCGAAATGTACTATAGTGAAAACCAACTTCAAGGAAATTGGTTCTGCCTTTAATCCGACGATTTATTTTTAGAAGATTGATGATGGGCAGCAACGTCACATCACAACACGACACCCCAACCTGCTTCCCAGCGTGGTGATTACGGGCATTTTTAACACGTTCGACGCCGGTGACACAGCGTGTGTGACCAACAAAATCTGATTTCTATGCCAGTGACACACATTCGTCAGCCTCCGTAGTCTAGCTGATAGTGACCCTGCCTACGAAGCTGGAGGTTCTGGGTTCGAATCCCGGCGAGGGCATTATTTGTGTATTTATTTATCACAAATATTTGTACCTTGGTCATGGCAGTCTATAAATAAATAAATATATATCTTGGGACATCTTACACAAATCGACCTAGGCCCTCGGTAAGCTCAATTAAGGCTTGTGATGTGGATACCAGGCGACGATATATATAATAGATAGATACATCATCAGTCATCATCATCAGTCATCAACCATGACCAAGGAACAAATATTTGTGATAAATAAATACACAAATATTGCACTCGCCGGGATTCGAACCCGGAACATCCAGCTTCGTAGGCAGGGTCGCTTCACTACCAACTAGGCTACGGTGGCTGACAAAAATATACAAATAATGTTTTTACCTTTTTACTTACTAACAAGGAAGGGTACCCAACTGTCCGACTCCGATTTGATTCATTTTGATATATGTTATAGAGTAGTCTAAAATTTCGGACTTGTATTTTTTTTAGCTGCCCAAACTTAATCTGTTAGGAGAAAATGGCCTACAAAGTACTAAAAATTGACCAAACCTTCTAATTTCTGAGAAGAGACTTGTTCAAAAAAAAATATAATTAATTACTGGTTTCGTTATATGTTGGAGAACATGCATAAAGCTCGTCTATTACTCAGGCCTTAGACTTAGGAAGTGAGTGTAGCGACAAAACTTATGACACTGTGATTTTCACGAGTTAATATGCTACTTTTGAAGATATTTGTACAAGATTAAAATGATTGACGACTAATGATTAATAATGAACAATAAAACTATTTCGGATCACCCTAAATGGAGCGTGACGTCAAATTGATGTCATCGGCATGAAAGTTACGGGCCCTGTCTATGACAATACCGAAAACTGAGGCTGAAAAAATCGAAATTCCATAAAAAAAAGTCTCACCTAGTGTCGTCCCTCTCCCCCGCATGCGCGGCACTGCTCTGTAGATGCCGCTTGTACATGCGGTCGCTCGCGAACCTTCTGTCGCATTGTACGCAGTACGCCGACGACGTAGAATGCGTCTCTACGTGGTTTTTGTATGACGTGGAGTTCTTTAGCTTCTTCTTGCAGTAGGGGCATTCGTGGCCGAAGTGGTTTCTGAGAATTTTATGTGAATAATAGTTATTTTTGCCGTTTTAGAATTATAACTAGCGACCCGCCCCTTCGCACGGGTACTATACCTACATAAAAACCTTCCTCTTGAATTACTCTACCTATTTAAAAGATCTCATCAAAATCCGTTGCGTAGTTTTAAAGATTTAAGCGTACAAAGGGACATAGGGACAGAAAAAGTGACTTTATTTTATACTATGTAGTAGTATGTAGTGATTTTTTTGCCGTGTGGTGACGACAATAAGAATACATTTATCACCACTCCAACTCTTCCCGCGGGTGTCGTAAGAGCCGACTAAAGGATTGAAGTGTCACTGACCATTATTTGATTTCATTAATGATGGACAGCAGCGTCATCATAGTGGACACATTACTGCGATCGCCAATCCGCTTGTCCGCCGTGGTGGTTATGGGCATTTGCCTCCTAATACGTCTATACTCATAGTTAATAGGAGAGGCCTACATCCAACAGTGGACAGAGATAGGCTGATGGTGTGAATAGTTATTCTGTTATTAAACACGAAAAAAGTGTGTCACCACAACACCCAGAGGACAAGTTGCATACATCATCATACATACATCATCCGCCTATGATAGTCCACTGCTAGACGTTTGCCTTTCCTATTAACTATGCGTATAGACGCATTAGGTAGATTGTAAGAAATCTGTTACATTACAATATGATACTGTGACATGGTTCCACCGTGGTTCTAATGGGGATGATGACTGTAGTTAATAGTACATTGTGCATCAAGGGAGGTAAGTACGGAATTACTAACGAGAGTGTTAGAAGCCCGACGCCGTTAGGCGAAGGGCTTTTATGACTCGAGTTAGTATTCCGCTTACTGACCGTGATGCATACAATGTTTTTCATCACACTTGCTGACAAAAAATAAGTTTTTAGACATAAATATTTATTAAATGACGTACTGACATTTCTATTACTCCCTAGGGAATTTCACTTTTCTATTACTCCCGCTACGCACGCAAGCAATGGCGCGCTTAGACAGCAAGTGTGATGAAAAATAAATTAACATTATGCACGACATAATACACGAAGAAATTATTGCTAAGATGTAGATTGCAGTATTTTTTGTACAGAACTTCTGTTTAATAAATTGAAAAGAACTTAAGAGTAGGTCACTTGGCAGTACCCAAACGTGACGTAATTTTTGAGTATTTCATATAAAATTCCACAGTGGTGATCGTTTACGACAGTTCGAAAAAAGATGCTGATTTGACTTGCCAGTCATCATGTCTATTGGTTGAGAGTACTCACCTAAGATGTTTCTCAATGATGGCACGCGATTTGCACCGCTTGTCGCAAACATCGCAAATGAACCGAGAGTGGAGCGCCTTGTAGTGACTGTAGAATAGCCGCACGTTCCTTAAACACCATGGGGTTAATCACAGATGTCATATATACCATAGATCAAGCAAACGTATCTACTTAGCGTGTCAAATGAACTCAGTGAAATCTACTGAGTTGTCCGTCTTTAATCGCAGCTTGCAGCTTTCGGGCGTCCAATTTTGTAAGTTGAAGTGAACAAAAACATTAATAATACCTCCTTAAGTAATATTAATTGCAACAACATAAAAATATGAATACTCAAGGGCGTGAGACATATTTAAAATCATAGGCAAGTAACAACTTCAGTACAAAATCTGACACGCTCGGCCGCCATGCAAATGAATGAACTTGTTTCTTCTATCCAAATCTAATTCTGTGGGGTTAATTAATTCATATTCCCATTTAGGAACATTCCAACTTTGGCCGTGTGGTAACGGCAGTAAGAATACATTTGTCACCACCCCAACTCCTCCTTCGGGTGTCGTAAGAGTCGACCTGCGATATATAACATGGACGTCTAACGCCAGCTCAAAATGCCCCCAAAAGCAATTGTTCAATGAGGGTTTTCTCAAAAACGTATGCCACTAGTTGGCGCCACTTAGGGCTAAGTGGCGCCAACTAGTGGTCCCGCTAAGAAACACAATTATCTAGCCCCAAAGCAAAATTAACTAGAAGGTATTTTAATTTTTTTATATAACTAATTTTATTAACTCATACAAAACATTTAAACACGAAACTATAGGCGCTCTGAGAATTTAGACAAGTTTCTGGACCTGACGCCTCAGTGCTGCCGCCCTGGTGATAGTTTTATCAGAAAACCCTCAGTGTGCCAAGATGGGCAGGACATAGCGCTTTTTTCTTTACACCGCGCACATTTCGGCGCAACATCTTTGACAAATGTTTATAGAATATAAGCAATCAAAACTTTGATGGACCAATCGTGACCAGAAGAGTGGGTGACATTTGTCAACTAAAATTCAGGAAAGGCAATTTAGTATGGCGTGCGGCTTCCATGTTTTATTTGTTCGTAGGAGTCTACTAAGGGATTGAAGTGTCACTGACCATTATTTGATAAAAGATTGATGATGGGTAGCGTCATCATAGTGGACACATTACAGCGATCGCTAATCCGCTTGCCCAGCGTAGCGATTTTGGGCATTTACCTCCTAATGCGTCTATACGCATAGTTATAGTTCGGGAAATATTATTTGACCGACTGTAATCTTACTCACGACCTTTTGTTTTGCGTTAAAACTTACTAGACAATCAGCAGACTAGCACTTTTCTATTGTTAATGATGCAAAACAAAAGGTCGTAAGTAAGATAAGAGTCGTTCAAATAATAATTCCCGAACTATAATAGGAGAGGCCTACGTCCAGCAGTGGACTATCATAGGCTGATGATGTATGTATGTATGTATGAACAATATTTAGGAAATGTGATGGATCTTGTTCAGCATCATTGACTCTCAAATTCAAAATTCAAATAATTTATTTCAGAACTTTTGATTCCATATAAGTGTTAGATACATAGGTAGAAGTTACAAAACTTATCGCTAGGATTAGTAGATGGTAAATTATAACTAAGTTACCTAAAGGCGCCTGGGCACCGGCACTACAGGCGCGTGGAGTTGTACGTAGCGTTGCAATAGTGGCGAGTCCCAGCGCTGGGCTAGCGTGTTCAGGATGCTATTCGAACTGTGCAGACTGCGATTGAGAAGGGACGCACATCGTTTCCTCATGATGGTAAAAAAACAGTCAGTGTGCGCCTCTGCGAACATGGTTGACGCACTACAATATCGGGGCAGCCCGAATAACATCCTGAACGCGTCATTATATTGTACACGCAATGCACTGTACGCCCGCTGCGTAAAGTTCGTCCACAGAGCACACGTGTAGAAGGTTTGACAAAAGGCCTTAAATAAAGTCAATTTGACCCCCCCACCACAACGTGCAAATCTGCGGGCCAACATATTACAGCGAACGCACAGCGCGCGGCGCTCGCGCTCCATGTCCACTACATCTGACATGGTCTCGGTCACCCAGTGGCCCAGGTACTTGAACTTATCAACTCTTTTTAAAAGGGTACCACAAAGAGAGACTGGTTCCATTTGGTAGGTTTTATTACCCGCCTTAAATTGCATAAGTTCACTCTTAGAGCCATTGTACCTGAGCCCGTGGGCCTCCGCATATGCCTCACAAATGCGTAACATTTTTATTAATCCTCCCATCGAGGGGCTCAGCAGCACCATGTCGTCTGCATAACTTAGATTATTTACGCAGACCCCCTCTACGTGGCACCCGACATGAGAACTGCTGAGCTCCTCGATTAGGTCGTTCATGTAAATGTTGAACAGATTAGGCGAGCTTAGACCTCCCTGCCTAACACCGCAATGCGATACATAAGAATCAGAGAAAGCGCCAGCCCATCTTACACTATTTCTTTGATTACCATACCAGTGCCTGAACAAAGCGGTAACCTCTCGAGGAACCGATGTTTTATCGCGCAGTTTTTGCCATAATAGGTCATAAGACACCAGGTCAAAAGCCTTTGATAAGTCCAAAAAACAGGCAAACACCGGCGTTTCCCGAGATGTATAGTACTGTACAGTTTGCTTGAGACAAAGAATAGCGCTCTCAGTAGATAACCCCGGCCTGAAACCGAATTGGGCGTCATTGAGCTGAATGTTATTACCTAATATGTCGTCAAGCAAACT